>CAXAKW010000012.1:0-14641 GCA_963969555.1 Polydrusus pterygomalis | reverse complement strand
TGCCGGCATCAATGACTAGTATCCGATCTTCCAGTCGTCATTTGACAGTGGACTGGGCATTCTTCTACATCATCATTGTTGTTATGCGCAAGGATCTTTTTCTAAGATAAAAGATGCCAAAACTTTTCTCGTTAAAAATCGTATGTACCGTCACAGACTCACTAGACGTATGATCTTAGCGCCACAGTGTTTGCGGTATATCCTTCAGCGGTTGTGTCACAAATCAAAAAATGTAAATTTTCCTCGAAAATTATTCTAAGTCCACTCGTATAATGGAAATATATCGCTAACTTCTTTCACTAGCAATATTTTTTAACGGTTCCCACAGAAGAATTATCCAGAATGGTCTCCTGAATATTTCTTATACAGGACTTTTTGGTAGTGGAACGTCCGGTTCCGAGTTATGGGACAAAAATGTTTTCTTGTTGAAATTTTTCTAAGTCCACTCGACTGTCTTTCACTAGCGTCGGAAAATGAAAATTCTTGCGTGGAGCGGTTAGGCACTAAAGTGGACTGGGCATTCTCCTACATCATCTTAGCGCCATAGCGTTTGCGGTATATCTTTCAGCGGTTTTGAGGTATCCAATTATCCCAAAACTATATTTTTGGCGGCCCGAAGGCCTGCGAACAGACTAAAGAACGAAATTATTTGCGTTTCTAAGATAAAATATTGTTTTTTTCGGAAGAATATCACTCCTGCCGTCTTAACATTTCCTCCAATAATAATTTTTTTCAAAATGATTTATTTCTCGCTAGGGTTAACTTTTTAAAAGGAACTTTTTGGACAAAACTACTAAATTTATTGTAGTGTATTGGTATAATACACAAAAAACCTTAATTTGCTCCAATTAGTCGATTTAAGGCATCTTAAAATAATTTTTCTCAAAACGATTTATTTCTCGTTAGGGTTAATTTTTTTAAAGGAACTTTTTGGACAAAACTACTAAACTTATTGTAGTGTATTGGTATAATACACAAAAAACCTTAATTTGCTCCAATTAGTCGATTTAAGACATCTTAGAATAATTTTTCTCAAAACGATTTATTTCTCGTTAGGGTTAATTTTTTTAAAGGAACTTTTTGGACAAAACTACTAAACTTATTGTAGTGTATTGGTATAATACACAAAAAACCTTAATTTGCTCCAATTAGTCGATTTAAGGCATCTTAAAATAATTTTTCTCAAAACGATTTATTTCTCGTTAGGGTTAATTTTTTTAAAGGAACTTTTTGGACAAAACTACTAAACTTATTGTAGTGTATTGGTATAATACACAATAAACCTTAATTTGCTCCAATTAGTCGATTTAAGGCATCTTAAAATAATTTTTCTCAAAACGATTTATTTCTCGTTAGGGTTAATTTTTTTAAAGGAACTTTTTGGACAAAACTACTAAACTTATTGTAGTGTATTGGTATAATACACAAAAAACCTTAATTTGCTCCAATTAGTCGATTTAAGCATCTTAAAATAATTTTTTTCGAAATGATTTATTTCTCGTTTGGGTTAATTTTTTTAAACGAACTTTTTGGACAAAATTAGTAAACTTATTGGGCTGTCTTGAGTTTATACAAAAAAATCACAAATTTCATTCATTTAGTTGCTTTTAAAGGGACATAAAATAACTTTTTCTTAATTATTTATTTACTAGCTAGGCTTATGTTTTTTAAATGAACTTTTAGGACAAAACTACTAAACTTATTGTACTGTAATGGTATAATACGAAAAAACCTTAATTTCCTCCAATTAGTCGATTTAAGCATCTTAAAATAATTTTTTTCAAAATGATTTACTTCTCGTTAGGGTTAATTTTTTTAAACGAACTTTTTGGACAAAACTAGTAAACTTATATGAGTTTATACAAAAAAATCACACATTTTATTCATTTAGTTGCTTTTATTACCGTAGAGACCTTCAACCCTCTTTCTCACTAAGGTATTTCGTCGGCGCGGCTATTGGCTCAATCTTTTCTCCAGGCACATAGCTATTACCTCCCTGGACGTTAGTAAGACAAGGCTCCGCGATAAAATCTTCCATACTATCATTGCCGGCATCAATGACTAGTATCCGATCTTCCAGTCGTCATTTGACAGTGGACTGGGCATTCTTCTGCATCATCATTGTTGTTATGCGCCAGGATCTTTTTCTAAGATAAAAGATGCCAAAACTTTTCTCGTTATAAATCGTATGTACCGTCACAGACTCACTAGACGTATGATCTTAGCGCCACAGTGTTTGCGGTATATCCTTCAGCGGTTGTGTCACAAATCAAAAAATGTAAATTTTCCTCGAAGATTATTCTAAGTCCACTCGTATAATGGAAATATATCGCTAACTTCTTTCACTAGCAATATTTTTTAACGGTTCCCACAGGAGAATTATCCAGAATGGTCTCCTGAATATTTCTTATACAGGACTTTTTGGTAGTGGAACGTCCGGTTCCGAGTTATGGGACAAAAATGTTTTCTTGTTGAAATTTTTCTAAGTCCACTCGACTGTCTTTCACTAGCGTCGGAAAATGAAAATTCTTGCGTGGAGCGGTTAGGCACTAAAGTGGACTGGGCATTCTCCTACATCATCTTAGCGCCATAGCGTTTGCGGTATATCTTTCAGCGGTTTTGAGGTATCCAATTATCCCAAAACTATATTTTTGGCGGCCCGAAGGCCTGCGAACAGACTAAAGAACGAAATTATTTGCGTTTCTAAGATAAAATATTGTTTTTTTCGGAAGAATATCACTCCTGCCGTCTTAACATTTCCTCCAATTATAATTTTTTTCGAAATGATTTATTTCTCGCTAGGGTTAACTTTTTAAAAGGAACTTTTTGGACAAAACTACTAAATTTATTGTAGTGTATTGGTATAATACACAAAAAACCTTAATTTGCTCCAATTAGTCGATTTAAGGCATCTTAAAATAATTTTTCTCAAAACGATTTATTTCTCGTTAGGGTTAATTTTTTTAAAGGAACTTTTTGGACAAAACTACTAAACTTATTGTAGTGTATTGGTATAATATACAATAAACCTTAATTTGCTCCAATTAGTCGATTTAAGGCATCTTAGAATAATTTTTCTCAAAACGATTTATTTCTCGTTAGGGTTAATTTTTTTAAAGGAACTTTTTGGACAAAACTACTAAACTTATTGTAGTGTATTGGTATAATACACAATAAACCTTAATTTGCTCCAATTAGTCGATTTAAGGCATCTTAAAATAATTTTTCTCAAAACGATTTATTTCTCGTTAGGGTTAATTTTTTTAAAGGAACTTTTTGGACAAAACTACTAAACTTATTGTAGTGTATTGGAATAATACACAAAAAACCTTAATTTGCTCCAATTAGTCGATTTAAGCATCTTAAAATAATTTTTTTCGAAATGATTTATTTCTCGTTTGGGTTAATTTTTTTAAACGAACTTTTTGGACAAAATTAGTAAACTTATTGGGCTGTCTTGAGTTTATACAAAAAAATCACAAATTTCATTCATTTAGTTGCTTTTAAAGGGACATAAAATAACTTTTTCTTAATTATTTATTTACTAGCTAGGCTTATGTTTTTTAAATGAACTTTTAGGACAAAACTACTAAACTTATTGTACTGTAATGGTATAATACGAAAAAACCTTAATTTCCTCCAATTAGTCGATTTAAGCATCTTAAAATAATTTTTTTCAAAATGATTTACTTCTCGTTAGGGTTAATTTTTTTAAACGAACTTTTTGGACAAAACTAGTAAACTTATATGAGTTTATACAAAAAAATCACACATTTTATTCATTTAGTTGCTTTTATTACCGTAGAGACCTTCAACCCTCTTTCTCACTAAGGTATTTCGTCGGCGCGGCTATTGGCTCAATCTTTTCTCCAGGCACATAGCTATTACCTCCCTGGACGTTAGTTAGACAAGGCTCCGCGATAAAATCTTCCATACTATCATTGCCGGCATCAATGACTAGTATCCGATCTTCCAGTCGTCATTTGACAGTGGACTGGGCATTCTTCTGCATCATCATTGTTGTTATGCGCAAGGATCTTTTTCTAAGATAAAAGATGCCAAAACTTTTCTCGTTAAAAATCGTATGTACCGTCACAGACTCACTAGACGTATGATCTTAGCGCCACAGTGTTTGCGGTATATCCTTCAGCGGTTGTGTCACAAATCAAAAAATGTAAATTTTCCTCGAAAATTATTCTAAGTCCACTCGTATAATGGAAATATATCGCTAACTTCTTTCACTAGCAATATTTTTTAACGGTTCCCACGGGAGAATTATCCAGAATGGTCTCCTGAATATTTCTTATACAGGACTTTTTGGTAGTGGAACGTCCGGTTCCGAGTTATGGGACAAAAATGTTTTCTTGTTGAAATTTTTCTAAGTCCACTCGACTGTCTTTCACTAGCGTCGGAAAATGAAAATTCTTGCGTGGAGCGGTTAGGCACTAAAGTGGACTGGGCATTCTCCTACATCATCTTAGCGCCATAGCGTTTGCGGTATATCTTTCAGCGGTTTTGAGGTATCCAATTATCCCAAAACTATATTTTTGGCGGCCCGAAGGCCTGCGAACAGACTAAAGAACGAAATTATTTGCGTTTCTAAGATAAAATATTGTTTTTTTCGGAAGAATATCACTCCTGCCGTCTTAACATTTCCTCCAATTATAATTTTTTTCGAAATGATTTATTTCTCGCTAGGGTTAACTTTTTAAAAGGAACTTTTTGGACAAAACTACTAAATTTATTGTAGTGTATTGGTATAATACACAAAAAACCTTAATTTGCTCCAATTAGTCGATTTAAGGCATCTTAAAATAATTTTTCTCAAAACGATTTATTTCTCGTTAGGGTTAATTTTTTTAAAGGAACTTTTTGGACAAAACTACTAAACTTATTGTAGTGTATTGGTATAATACACAATAAACCTTAATTTGCTCCAATTAGTCGATTTAAGGCATCTTAGAATAATTTTTCTCAAAACGATTTATTTCTCGTTAGGGTTAATTTTTTTAAAGGAACTTTTTGGACAAAACTACTAAACTTATTGTAGTGTATTGGTATAATACACAATAAACCTTAATTTGCTCCAATTAGTCGATTTAAGGCATCTTAAAATAATTTTTCTCAAAACGATTTATTTCTCGTTAGGGTTAATTTTTTTAAAGGAACTTTTTGGACAAAACTACTAAACTTATTGTAGTGTATTGGAATAATACACAAAAAACCTTAATTTGCTCCAATTAGTCGATTTAAGCATCTTAAAATAATTTTTTTCGAAATGATTTATTTCTCGTTTGGGTTAATTTTTTTAAACGAACTTTTTGGACAAAATTAGTAAACTTATTGGGCTGTCTTGAGTTTATACAAAAAAATCACAAATTTCATTCATTTAGTTGCTTTTAAAGGGACATAAAATAACTTTTTCTTAATTATTTATTTACTAGCTAGGCTTATGTTTTTTAAATGAACTTTTAGGACAAAACTACTAAACTTATTGTACTGTAATGGTATAATACGAAAAAACCTTAATTTCCTCCAATTAGTCGATTTAAGCATCTTAAAATAATTTTTTTCGAAATGATTTATTTCTCGTTTGGGTTAATTTTTTTAAACGAACTTTTTGGACAAAATTAGTAAACTTATTGGGCTGTCTTGAGTTTATACAAAAAAATCACAAATTTCATTCATTTAGTTGCTTTTAAAGGGACATAAAATAACTTTTTCTTAATTATTTATTTACTAGCTAGGCTTATGTTTTTTAAATGAACTTTTAGGACAAAACTACTAAACTTATTGTACTGTAATGGTATAATACGAGAAAACCTTAATTTCCTCCAATTAGTCGATTTAAGCATCTTAAAATAATTTTTTTCAAAATGATTTACTTCTCGTTAGGGTTAATTTTTTTAAACGAACTTTTTGGACAAAACTAGTAAACTTATTGCGCTGTCTTGAGTTTATACAAAAAAATCACACATTTTATTCATTTAGTTGCTTTTATTACCGTACAGACCTTCAACCCTCTTTCTCACTAAGGTATTTCGTCGGCGCGGCTATTGGCTCAATCTTTTCTCCAGGCACATAGCTCTCATCTCCCTGGACGTTATTAAGACAAGGCTCCGCGATAAAATCTTCCATACTATCATTGCCGGCATCAATGACTAGTATCCGATCTTCCAGTCGTCATTTGACAGTGGACTGGGCATTCTTCTACATCATCATTGTTGTTATGCGCAAGGATCTTTTTCTAAGATAAAAGATGCCAAAACTTTTCTCGTTAAAAATCGTATGTACCGTCACAGACTCACTAGACGTATGATCTTAGCGCCACAGTGTTTGCGGTATATCCTTCAGCGGTTGTGTCACAAATCAAAAAATGTAAATTTTCCTCGAAAATTATTCTAAGTCCACTCGTATAATGGAAATATATCGCTAACTTCTTTCACTAGCAATATTTTTTAACGGTTCCCACAGGAGAATTATCCAGAATGGTCTCCTGAATATTTCTTATACAGGACTTTTTGGTAGTGGAACGTCCGGTTCCGAGTTATGGGACAAAAATGTTTTCTTGTTGAAATTTTTCTAAGTCCACTCGACTGTCTTTCACTAGCGTCGGAAAATGAAAATTCTTGCGTGGAGCGGTTAGGCACTAAAGTGGACTGGGCATTCTCCTACATCATCTTAGCGCCATAGCGTTTGCGGTATATCTTTCAGCGGTTTTGAGGTATCCAATTATCCCAAAACTATATTTTTGGCGGCCCGAAGGCCTGCGAACAGACTAAAGAACGAAATTATTTGCGTTTCTAAGATAAAATATTGTTTTTTTCGGAAGAATATCACTCCTGCCGTCTTAACATTTCCTCCAATTATAATTTTTTTCGAAATGATTTATTTCTCGCTAGGGTTAACTTTTTAAAAGGAACTTTTTGGACAAAACTACTAAATTTATTGTAGTGTATTGGTATAATACACAAAAAACCTTAATTTGCTCCAATTAGTCGATTTAAGGCATCTTAAAATAATTTTTCTCAAAACGATTTATTTCTCGTTAGGGTTAATTTTTTTAAAGGAACTTTTTGGACAAAACTACTAAACTTACTGTAGTGTATTGGTATAATACACAATAAACCTTAATTTGCTCCAATTAGTCGATTTAAGGCATCTTAGAATAATTTTTCTCAAAACGATTTATTTCTCGTTAGGGTTAATTTTTTTAAAGGAACTTTTTGGACAAAACTACTAAACTTATTGTAGTGTATTGGTATAATACACAATAAACCTTAATTTGCTCCAATTAGTCGATTTAAGGCATCTTAAAATAATTTTTCTCAAAACGATTTATTTCTCGTTAGGGTTAATTTTTTTAAAGGAACTTTTTGGACAAAACTACTAAACTTATTGTAGTGTATTGGAATAATACACAAAAAACCTTAATTTGCTCCAATTAGTCGATTTAAGCATCTTAAAATAATTTTTTTCGAAATGATTTATTTCTCGTTTGGGTTAATTTTTTTAAACGAACTTTTTGGACAAAATTAGTAAACTTATTGGGCTGTCTTGAGTTTATACAAAAAAATCACAAATTTCATTCATTTAGTTGCTTTTAAAGGGACATAAAATAACTTTTTCTTAATTATTTATTTACTAGCTAGGCTTATGTTTTTTAAATGAACTTTTAGGACAAAACTACTAAACTTATTGTACTGTAATGGTATAATACGAAAAAACCTTAATTTCCTCCAATTAGTCGATTTAAGCATCTTAAAATAATTTTTTTCAAAATGATTTACTTCTCGTTAGGGTTAATTTTTTTAAACGAACTTTTTGGACAAAACTAGTAAACTTATTGCGCTGTCTTGAGTTTATACAAAAAAATCACACATTTTATTCATTTAGTTGCTTTTATTACCGTACAGACCTTCAACCCTCTTTCTCACTAAGGTATTTCGTCGGCGCGGCTATTGGCTCAATCTTTTCTCCAGGCACATAGCTCTCATCTCCCTGGACGTTAGTAAGACAAGGCTCCGCGATAAAATCTTCCATACTATCATTGCCGGCATCAATGACTAGTATCCGATCTTCCAGTCGTCATTTGACAGTGGACTGGGCATTCTTCTACATCATCATTGTTGTTATGCGCAAGGATCTTTTTCTAAGATAAAAGATGCCAAAACTTTTCTCGTTAAAAATCGTATGTACCGTCACAGACTCACTAGACGTATGATCTTAGCGCCACAGTGTTTGCGGTATATCCTTCAGCGGTTGTGTCACAAATCAAAAAATGTAAATTTTCCTCGAAAATTATTCTAAGTCCACTCGTATAATGGAAATATATCGCTAACTTCTTTCACTAGCAATATTTTTTAACGGTTCCCACAGGAGAATTATCCAGAATGGTCTCCTGAATATTTCTTATACAGGACTTTTTGGTAGTGGAACGTCCGGTTCCGAGTTATGGGACAAAAATGTTTTCTTGTTGAAATTTTTCTAAGTCCACTCGACTGTCTTTCACTAGCGTCGGAAAATGAAAATTCTTGCGTGGAGCGGTTAGGCACTAAAGTGGACTGGGCATTCTCCTACATCATCTTAGCGCCATAGCGTTTGCGGTATATCTTTCAGCGGTTTTGAGGTATCCAATTATCCCAAAACTATATTTTTGGCGGCCCGAAGGCCTGCGAACAGACTAAAGAACGAAATTATTTGCGTTTCTAAGATAAAATATTGTTTTTTTCGGAAGAATATCACTCCTGCCGTCTTAACATTTCCTCCAATTATAATTTTTTTCGAAATGATTTATTTCTCGCTAGGGTTAACTTTTTAAAAGGAACTTTTTGGACAAAACTACTAAATTTATTGTAGTGTATTGGTATAATACACAAAAAACCTTAATTTGCTCCAATTAGTCGATTTAAGGCATCTTAAAATAATTTTTCTCAAAACGATTTATTTCTCGTTAGGGTTAATTTTTTTAAAGGAACTTTTTGGACAAAACTACTAAACTTATTGTAGTGTATTGGTATAATACACAATAAACCTTAATTTGCTCCAATTAGTCGATTTAAGGCATCTTAGAATAATTTTTCTCAAAACGATTTATTTCTCGTTAGGGTTAATTTTTTTAAAGGAACTTTTTGGACAAAACTACTAAACTTATTGTAGTGTATTGGTATAATACACAATAAACCTTAATTTGCTCCAATTAGTCGATTTAAGGCATCTTAAAATAATTTTTCTCAAAACGATTTATTTCTCGTTAGGGTTAATTTTTTTAAAGGAACTTTTTGGACAAAACTACTAAACTTATTGTAGTGTATTGGAATAATACACAAAAAACCTTAATTTGCTCCAATTAGTCGATTTAAGCATCTTAAAATAATTTTTTTCGAAATGATTTATTTCTCGTTTGGGTTAATTTTTTTAAACGAACTTTTTGGACAAAATTAGTAAACTTATTGGGCTGTCTTGAGTTTATACAAAAAAATCACAAATTTCATTCATTTAGTTGCTTTTAAAGGGACATAAAATAACTTTTTCTTAATTATTTATTTACTAGCTAGGCTTATGTTTTTTAAATGAACTTTTAGGACAAAACTACTAAACTTATTGTACTGTAATGGTATAATACGAAAAAACCTTAATTTCCTCCAATTAGTCGATTTAAGCATCTTAAAATAATTTTTTTCAAAATGATTTACTTCTCGTTAGGGTTAATTTTTTTAAACGAACTTTTTGGACAAAACTAGTAAACTTATTGCGCTGTCTTGAGTTTATACAAAAAAATCACACATTTTATTCATTTAGTTGCTTTTATTACCGTAGAGACCTTCAACCCTCTTTCTCACTAAGGTATTTCGTCGGCGCGGCTATTGGCTCAATCTTTTCTCCAGGCACATAGCTATTACCTCCCTGGACGTTAGTAAGACAAGGCTCCGCGATAAAATCTTCCATACTATCATTGCCGGCATCAATGACTAGTATCCGATCTTCCAGTCGTCATTTGACAGTGGACTGGGCATTCTTCTACATCATCATTGTTGTTATGCGCCAGGATCTTTTTCTAAGATAAAAGATGCCAAAACTTTTCTCGTTATAAATCGTATGTACCGTCACAGACTCACTAGACGTATGATCTTAGCGCCACAGTGTTTGCGGTATATCCTTCAGCGGTTGTGTCACAAATCAAAAAATGTAAATTTTCCTCGAAGATTATTCTAAGTCCACTCGTATAATGGAAATATATCGCTAACTTCTTTCACTAGCAATATTTTTTAACGGTTCCCACAGGAGAATTATCCAGAATGGTCTCCTGAATATTTCTTATACAGGACTTTTTGGTAGTGGAACGTCCGGTTCCGAGTTATGGGACAAAAATGTTTTCTTGTTGAAATGTTTCTAAGTCCACTCGACTGTCTTTCACTAGCGTCGGAAAATGAAAATTCTTGCGTGGAGCGGTTAGGCACTAAAGTGGACTGGGCATTCTCCTACATCATCTTAGCGCCATAGCGTTTGCGGTATATCTTTCAGCGGTTTTGAGGTATCCAATTATCCCAAAACTATATTTTTGGCGGCCCGAAGGCCTGCGAACAGACTAAAGAACGAAATTATTTGCGTTTCTAAGATAAAATATTGTTTTTTTCGGAAGAATATCACTCCTGCCGTCTTAACATTTCCTCCAATTATAATTTTTTTCGAAATGATTTATTTGTCGCTAGGGTTAACTTTTTAAAAGGAACTTTTTGGACAAAACTACTAAATTTATTGTAGTGTATTGGTATAATACACAATAAACCTTAATTTGCTCCAATTAGTCGATTTAAGGCATCTTAGAATAATTTTTCTCAAAACGATTTATTTCTCGTTAGGGTTAATTTTTTTAAAGGAACTTTTTGGAGAAAACTACTAAACTTATTGTAGTGTATTGGTATAATACACAATAAACCTTAATTTGCTCCAATTAGTCGATTTAAGGCATCTTAAAATAATTTTTCTCAAAACGATTGATTTCTCGTTAGGGTTAATTTTTTTAAAGGAACTTTTTGGACAAAACTACTAAACTTATTGTAGTGTATTGGAATAATACACAAAAAACCTTAATTTGCTCCAATTAGTCGATTTAAGCATCTTAAAATAATTTTTTTCGAAATGATTTATTTCTCGTTTGGGTTAATTTTTTTAAACGAACTTTTTGGACAAAATTAGTAAACTTATTGGGCTGTCTTGAGTTTATACAAAAAAATCACAAATTTCATTCATTTAGTTGCTTTTAAAGGGACATAAATAACTTTTTCTTAATTATTTATTTACTAGCTAGGCTTATGTTTTTTAAATGAACTTTTAGGACAAAACTACTAAACTTATTGTACTGTAATGGTATAATACGAAAAAACCTTAATTTCCTCCAATTAGTCAATTTAAGCATCTTAAAATAATTTTTTTCAAAATGATTTACTTCTCGTTAGGGTTAATTTTTTTAAACGAACTTTTTGGACAAAACTAGTAAACTTATTGCGCTGTCTTGAGTTTATACAAAAAAATCACACATTTTATTCATTTAGTTGCTTTTATTACCGTACAGACCTTCAACCCTCTTTCTCACTAAGGTATTTCGTCGGCGCGGCTATTGGCTCAATCTTTTCTCCAGGCACATAGCTCTCATCTCCCTGGACGTTAGTAAGACAAGGCTCCGCGATAAAATCTTCCATACTATCATTGCCGGCATCAATGACTAGTATCCGATCTTCCAGTCGTCATTTGACAGTGGACTGGGCATTCTTCTACATCATCATTGTTGTTATGCGCCAGGATCTTTTTCTAAGATAAAAGATGCCAAAACTTTTCTCGTTAAAAATCGTATGTACCGTCACAGACTCACTAGACGTATGATCTTAGCGCCACAGTGTTTGCGGTATATCCTTCAGCGGTTGTGTCACAAATCAAAAAATGTAAATTTTCCTCGAAAATTATTCTAAGTCCACTCGTATAATGGAAATATATCGCTAACTTCTTTCACTAGCAATATTTTTTAACGGTTCCCACAGGAGAATTATCCAGAATGGTCTCCTGAATATTTCTTATACAGGACTTTTTGGTAGTGGAACGTCCGGTTCCGAGTTATGGGACAAAAATGTTTTCTTGTTGAAATTTTTCTAAGTCCACTCGACTGTCTTTCACTAGCGTCGGAAAATGAAAATTCTTGCGTGGAGCGGTTAGGCACTAAAGTGGACTGGGCATTCTCCTACATCATCTTAGCGCCATAGCGTTTGCGGTATATCTTTCAGCGGTTTTGAGGTATCCAATTATCCAAAAACTATATTTTTAACGGCCCGAAGGCCTGCGAACAGACTAAAGAACGAAATTATTTGCGTTTCTAAGATAAAATATTGTTTTTTTCGGAAGAATATCACTCCTGCAGTCTTAACATTTCCTCCAATTATAATTTTTTTCAAAATGATTTATTTCTTGCTAGGGTTAACTTTTTAAAAAGAACTTTTTGGACAAAACTACTAAATTTATTGTAGTGTATTGGTATAATACACAAAAAACCTTAATTTGCTCCAATTAGTCGATTTAAGGCATCTTAAAATAATTTTTCTCAAAACGATTTATTTCTCGTTAGGGTTAATTTTTTTAAAGGAACTTTTTGGACAAAACTACTAAACTTATTGTAGTGTATTGGTATAATACACAAAAAACCTTAATTTGCTCCAATTAGTCGATTTAAGGCATCTTAAAATAATTTTTCTCAAAACAATTTATTTCTCGTTAGGGTTAATTTTTTTAAAGGAACTTTTTGGACAAAACTACTAAACTTATTGTAGTGTATTGGTATAATACACAATAAACCTTAATTTGCTCCAATTAGTCGATTTAAGGCATCTTAAAATAATTTTTCTCAAAACGATTTATTTCTCGTTAGGGTTAATTTTTTTAAAGGAACTTTTTGGACAAAACTACTAAGCTTATTGTAGTGTATTGGTATAATACACAAAAAACCTTAATTTGCTCCAATTAGTCGATTTAAGGCATCTTAAAATAATTTTTCTCAAAACGATTTATTTCTCGTTAGGGTTAATTTTTTTAAAGGAACTTTTTGGACAAAACTACTAAACTTATTGTAGTGTAATGGTATAATACACAATAAACCTTAATTTGCTCCAATTAGTCGATTTAAGGCATCTTAAAATAATTTTTCTCAAAACGATTTATTTCTCGTTAGGCTTATGTTTTTTAAATGAACTTTTAGGGCAAAACTACTAAACTTATTGTACTGTAATGGTATAATACGAAAAAACCTTAATTTCCTCCAATTAGTCGATTTAAGCATCTTAAAATAATTTTTTTCAAAATGATTTACTTCTCGTTAGGGTTAATTTTTTTAAACGAACTTTTTGGACAAAACTAGTAAACTTATTGCGCTGTCTTGAGTTTATACAAAAAAATCACACATTTTATTCATTTAGTTGCTTTTATTACCGTAGAGACCTTCAACCCTCTTTCTCACTAAGGTATTTCGTCGGCGCGGCTATTGGCTCAATCTTTTCTCCAGGCACATAGCTCTCATCTCCCTGGACGTTAGTAAGACAAGGCTCCGCGATAAAATCTTCCATACTATCATTGCCGGCATCAATGACTAGTATCCGATCTTCCAGTCGTCATTTGACAGTGGACTGGGCATTCTTCTACATCATCATTGTTGTTATGCGCCAGGATCTTTTTCTAAGATAAAAGATGCCAAAACTTTTCTCGTTAAAAATCGTATGTACCGTCACAGACTCACTAGACGTATGATCTTAGCGCCACAGTGTTTGCGGTATATCTTTCAGCGGTTTTGAGGTATCCAATTATCCCAAAACTATATTTTTGGCGGCCCGAAGGCCTGCGAACAGACTAAAGAACGAAATTATTTGCGTTTCTAAGATAAAATATTGTTTTTTTCGGAAGAATATCACTCCTGCCGTCTTAACATTTCCTCCAATTATAATTTTTTTCAAAATGATTTATTTCTCGCTAGGGTTAACTTTTTAAAAGGAACTTTTTGGACAAAACTACTAAATTTATTGTAGTGTATTGGTATAATACACAAAAAACCTTAATTTGCTCCAATTAGTCGATTTAAGGCATCTTAAAATAATTTTTCTCAAAACGATTTATTTCTCGTTAGGGTTAATTTTTTTAAAGGTACTTTTTGGACAAAACTACTAAACTTATTGTAGTGTATTGGTATAATACACAAAAAACCTTAATTTGCTCCAATTAGTCGATTTAAGGCATCTTAAAATAATTTTTCTCAAAACGATTTATTTCTCGTTAGGGTTAATTTTTTTAAAGGAACTTTTTGGACAAAACTACTAAACTTATTGTAGTGTATTGGAATAATACACAAAAAACCTTAATTTGCTCCAATTAGTCGATTTAAGCATCTTAAAATAATTTTTTTCGAAATGATTTATTTCTCGTTTGGGTTAATTTTTTTAAACGAACTTTTTGGACAAAATTAGTAAACTTATTGGGCTGTCTTGAGTTTATACAAAAAAATCACAAATTTCATTCATTTAGTTGCTTTTAAAGGGACATAAAATAACTTTTTCTTAATTATTTATTTACTAGCTAGGCTTATGTTTTTTAAATGAACTTTTAGGAC
>CAXAKW010000011.1:56177-112874 GCA_963969555.1 Polydrusus pterygomalis | reverse complement strand
CTGCAAAATTATCACTATTATTTTTATTATAATAATTTAATAAATAATTAATCCCTTGTTCATCTATGCATGTAGTAATATAATCTGCTGCTAAAAATCTATAATCGACTTCAAAAGAATTTACTTTAGAAATATACTTATCTTGGCTACCTACTTCAAAGATTGTTGGAGCAGGTAATATTGATATTCCAAGATATACTCCTTTACCATTATCATATGAAGGAACATTATCCATATATCAGCTAGCAGTGAATGTAAACAAACACGCATCAACTAATGTAATCAGTGGACCTCCAACACCACTAGCTAATAATATAGAGTTAACTGCAAGCACAAATCCTGCTTGTCCATATGCTAAATATTGTTGAACCTTTTTAACAGTATCTGATGACATATATCAGTAAAAATAATCACCAAACCCTCATCAAGGAAAGTATACGCCATCATAATTCATAGGAAATGATAATCCTAAGTTATTTTTTTGATAATTATTATTTTGACTTAAAAACTGCTCATATTGATTATTTGTTGTTAATAAATTTTCTTTATTACTAAAAACCTTCAATAATTCATTTTTATAATTATAATTTTTTCCATTAACAGTTCAGTTAATATCATTTTTACATTTTTTATTTATATTTTTTATTGTACTGTTTATGGCATTATTTAAACTTTTTTCATTGACAAGATTTAAACTATCATATCTTGTCATAGCTTGAGTATTGTTTTGTTGTGTAGTTGTTAAGATAGTTTTAGAATTGGAAGTATTATTTGTAAATAATTTAGTATTAACTAAATTTACACCACTAGTTCCAACTAAAACGCTTGCCGTAAGCAATGATAATATTTTTTTCATTTTAATACACCTTCTTTATGTACACCATAAATTGAAAAGGAAATTTTAGATTGATAAAAATAACTTTTATGAGCATATAGATATTAATCCAAAATTAGGAAATAATTTCTTATCTATTATAATTATAACACTTTTAATAATTGAATGAAGTATTTTTTGATTATGTAAAATAGTTATTAACTTGCTTTTAAATGAAAAAAGCATATAATAAAAACAACTTCATAAATAAAAATAATAAAAAATGCAGTTAGCGATACGCTAATATCCTAACTGCTGACAGGTTCACCAATGGAATAGCTCAACCTGCATTTAAATTATATATTTTATTATAATAATTTGCAAACGACATTCTAGTATTTTGAACCTAGATGTCGTTTTTTTCTTTTGAAGTTTATTTAACTAAATACGAGTGTCGTTAAACAAATAACTGGTGATGTCTTTATGGCATGTTTAATATCACTATAAAAGAGTTATTTAAAAATGTTAATGAAATTGTTATTGTATGAAATTGAGATTAATTTTGCATAGAAATACGCAACCACAAACCCCGTTTTATTTTCTATTTTTAAATAATTGCACCAAAGGGGGTTATGTATAACATACATACCTTATCAAATATATAGTATCACAAATGAAAATAAAACAAATAAAGAAAGGAATGATAGATTATGATGTTTTCTATATTTAATTTATTATCAAGTGTTGATCCACAAACTCAACAGTTATTAAACAATTTAATGGAAGTATTATTACCAATATTATATGCCATTGGTGGTTGTGGTTTAGCATTTAGTACTATCAAATACGCTTTTAAAATTCATAGTGATCCTGAAAACAAAGGGGAATATTTAAGACATATGGTTTGAAGTGTTTTAGGTTGTGCTTTGATTTTAATGTCATCAGGTATTGCTCATATTATTTTTGCAAGAATGCTAGGTCTATTGTAATTATGAAGTGTAATGATTGTTGAAGAAGAGCAAGTTGAAGTATGAAGTCTGTTCTTTATGGTAATAACTTTTATAAATTTATTTGTACTAAACATTATATTAAAGAGTGTTTATTGCTATTAGAAATTAAAGAAAATTTAAAAGAAAAACTAGGGGCGAAAATTAATGAAACTAATGTTGAGTGATTTTTTAGGAATTAAAACTGCTTTTTTTCAATTACTTTATAACATTTTTGTGAAAGGCCCTTTATACATTGTTCATGGTTTAGGTGATGCAATTACTTATTTATCTGGTCAAAAAATTGTTGATAAAATTTTTGGAACAAATGGTCATTTTTTAAACATGCCTCCACAATTTTTTATTTTTTTAGCAATAGCAATTATGTTAATTGTGTTGTTTGCTGGTGGAGTTATATTGCATGCTATGGTTCATCAAAATATACGTAGTGAAATTGCTGGTATTGCAAATCGAAGTATAATTGTTATTTTGTTATTACTTTTAATTCCCTTATTTTTTTGGGTCATTAATTTTACAGTTATTTCAATAATTCATATTATTATGCCTGAGTTTGTTCATGGGGAGAAATTAGCTAATATGGTTGGTGTATTAGGATTTACTGATGGATTAAATCATCAAGACTGACATTATGATGTAGGATATCCTGATATGGAAAACTACAATTTGTTTTTGGGTACACTTGGTAGTTTCTTTTGTATGATTATATTTTTCTATTTAGGTTTAAGTTTAATTCAACGAATTTTTGATTTGTTTTTATTGTACATAACTGCACCAATTGTTTTTTCAACTGCAACAAGTGGTGTTAAATGACAAAAAATAAATTTGTGAAAAGATTTAGTAATTGGAAGATTTATTTCATCACTTGGAATTGTTTTGAGTTTAACTTTGTTTATAAATTTAGAGCCTTTAATGTTAAACGCCGGTAATGATGTAAGTGATAGTTGAATAGGTCAATCAACATTTAAGTTGTTATTTATTACTGGTGCTGCTGTTGCTACATATAATTCGCAAATGTTATTTGCTTCAATGGTAGGACAAACAGTTGGCATTATGGAAGGAATGCGTATGTTAACAACAATGAAAGCTGCAAGTAGTGGTTTAAAAGCTGGAACCATTGGTATTTTTGGTCTTGGTAAAAGTCTACTTATAGGAAAAAGAAAAATGTTAGGCAAAAACCAAGATGGAGAAAGTAGTGGGGTTTTAAATAGATTGCAAAGTGGTGGAATTGCAAAATTTGCAAGGTTTAGTACCAAAGCAACTGTTGGTTCAGTCTTAGCTACTGCTGGATTTATTAGCGGAACAGTTGCTACATATAAAACATTCGGAACAAAGGGTAGTTTAAAAAGAGCAGGTAAACATGCAATTATAAATCCTACTAAAAAACTTGCAAATATAGTTAAGTCAAAGAGTTCTCAACAATATGTCAAAGGTACATCAAAACATGAATCACATAATTTAAAACAACAGTTTAAAAATCAATTAAAAACCGATATTAAAGAATCTAAAACAGTTGGTGCAGTTGATAAACCAATTATTGGTAATACAACAAATAAAAATGTTATTCATGGTACAACGCCAAAATACACTAATAAACCAAATAATAAAGTTGAAAAAGAACTTGTTGATCAATATTTTGAAAATGGTCAACCAAATTGATATGACAAAGACCAATAAAGGAGAATAAAAATGGAAAAAGTAAATTTACCAAAAAGTACTAAAAAAATTCATTATCAAATTTTTCGGGGTATAAATTTGACTGATTTATTAGTATTGTTGATTTTTATAAGTATATCTATTTCAATAGCATTCTTATTGTCAATTAATGTTTATTTAAAATTTTCTTTTAGTTTAATGATAATGGCACTTGGTTTTATTTGTATTCAAAAATTCAAAAATGAAACAAGAGCGTATGAAATGGTTATTCGTGCTTTTAAATATTTAACAATTATGGGGAAAAATTCAGTTATTACCTTAAAACCTGAGTTTAAATTGATAGATGATAAAAACATTGTTAAATTTAAATACTTAAAAGACAATCTTTTTATGTCCGGTATTAAATTAGAAACAATAAATTTAACTTTATTAAATGAAGTACAACAAGCAACACTGCTTGCTGATTTTGCTGATTTATTAAGAACAATTACAATGCCATGTAAAATCATAAAAACAAATCAAAATTATGATTTTATAGAACAAATTATTAATTTAAAATCACAAAAAACAAAAAGAAGTAGTGATGAAAATAATTATTTAATTGATTTACAAATTGAACAATTACAATCAATTCAAAAAACTAAATTATTAACTACACCATCAGTTTATATTGTTTTTTGTAGTGAAAATAAAAAAAATACATTATCACAATTACAATCAACAATTACTAATAGTTCATTTAGTAGTTTAAATATAAAAAAGTTATCACAAGAAAATATAGTAAATCTTTGAAATGAATTTACTTTTGAATATGAAACAGTTAGTTCTCGTTATTCAAATTTTGAAGGAGAACAAAATAATGGTTTTGTTTGGGCAATTAATGATTTACCAAAACAAATAAATTATTTTTGATTAAATAAATTGTTTGATTTAAGTAATGTAAATATTTGTATTAATTTAAATCCTATTAATAAGCAAAAAGCAAAAAAACAATTAGATAATGCTTTAAATAAAATCAAAACTAATGAACAATATGATTTTTCTGTAAGTCAAAAAAGTGAATCAGAACAGTATTACAATGCTTTTTTAGATCAACAACAAGCAATTATTGATGATGTAGATGTTTTAAAAGATATGTCATTTTTCATTATTGCTTATGGAAAGAAAAAAACATTAAATAATATCAAAAGACAATTAAAAGACTTAGCAACTACTATTAACTGAAAATATGAAACTTTGTTATTTTTACAACAAGATAGTCTTTTATCAAGTTATACATGAACAAGTCATATTGCCAAAATAACTGATATTGAAATGACTTGTGATACTTTTGCAACAAGTTTTCCAATTCCTGATATGCCACTTAAAGATGAACAAGGATTTTTACTTGCTGAAACTAATTCTGGAAAACCAGTGATTTGAGATTTATTTAAGAAAAATTCTCAACGCATAAATCATAATATGGTTATTTTGGGAGAAAGTGGAAGTGGTAAATCATTTACTACTAAAAAAATTATTTTAAATCAGGCATATCAAAATAATAGAAAAATATTTATTTTAGACCCTGAACGTGAATTTACTAATCTAACTAATTATTTAAATGGACAAGTTGTTAATGGTTCAGGAGCTAAAGGTAATATTATAAATCCACTAGAAATTTATAAATTGGACAATAATCATGATAATGCAGATACATTTAATAGCCAACTATCATTACTAGAAGCATTTTTTGTTATGTTATATCCAAATTTAAATGATGATGACATAACTACAAACTTATTAATAGAATTGATTAAAGAAGTATATTTTCAAAAAAATATTTTACCAAGTACTAATTTTGAAAAGTTAAAAGCAACAGATTATCCAACATTTACTGATTTATATAATTTGATTTGTCAAAAAATTAAAGATGAAAAATCATCAGCAAATATTTTAAAGTTAGATAATTTAAAATCTAAGCTAACAACTTTAACACAAGGTACCTATGCTAAATATTGAAATGGCCATACTAAATTTCAATGAAGCAAAGCAAATATAGTTTGTTTTGATTTAAGAGAACTTTTTGAAAATAGTAATAAAAAAATTATTAATTTACAAATGATGTTGATTTTACGAATGCTAGGAATTGAACTTTCAGCAGTTCAGTCATACAACGAAAATAAACAAGAAAAAGATTGAAAGCGAATTATTATTGCTGTTGATGAAGCACATTTACTAGCTAACGAAAATAATAGTGTTGCACTAGACTTTTTATTTCACACAATGAAAAGAATTAGAAAATGCAAAAGCTCATTAATTATTGCAACACAAAACATTGCTGATTTTACTGGCAGTGAAAATGTCAAAAAGAAATTTACTGGCATTATCAACAATGTTCAATACACCTTAGTTGGTGGTATGCAACCAAACGACTTAAATAATTTGAATGATATGTATAAACAATCTGGTGGACTTAGTGAAGCTATTAAAAGTTATATTTCAAAAGCTTCTCAGGGCAAATTTTGATTTAAAATCTCCAAACAAGAGCAACTGCCTATTCAAGTTTTACAAATTGATGATGAAGTGGAAATTGTTGGACATACATAAAAAAAAGTCTCATAACTAAGGGTTGATGAATAGTTTCATATTCAAAATCAAAACATAGCTAAAAACAGCAAATATAAGCCAAATAAAGGTATGTACCTAAAAAGGAGTAAAAAATGATGATAAGTTGAATAAAAGACAAGTGACAAGCAAATATTTTTCATAAAATTTGAATTTTTACAATGATATGAAGTTTGATTTTTCTTGCATTATGAATGGCAGTAGTTTTCATTGGTGCAATCTTATATGCTTGATATTATTATCCAAGTGTCAATTTCAAAAATTGATTTTCAAGCATTTTTGAAAGCTGAGTGACAGAAACTTCATTTGATGTTAGTTTTTTAATTTTTATGGGGTGTCTATTTTATTGTTTTTATATAAATTTTGAAAAATGAAATCCCAAAAATTCAAAGCTAAAAAATGAAGCAAAATCTCAAATTAAAGAATTTAAAAAATTAGGTTCTACAAATTTGATAAATTTAAATAAAAAAGTTGGTTTAGTTAAATCAAAACTAAACCAACATACATTGTTAATTGGTGCTACTGGTGCAGGTAAAACTACTACAGCATTATCAATAATAAATCAACTTGTATATAAATTAAACCAAACAGTGATCATAATTGATGGAAAAGGTGACAGTGACTTAATAAACAAAGTTAAAACTATTGATAATAATGCCTTTATTTGAACAATAAATGGGGATAATCAATATAATCCTTTAGCTTCTAAAAATCATATTGTTTTAGCAGATAAAATTATGAGTTTATTTGATTTCACCGAACCCCATTATCAAGCAGTTGCACATAGTTATTTACTAATACTTTTAGAAACTTTGGTAAATAAGAGAATTGAAATGACTTTATCAAATATTATTAAATATTTTTCAAAAGAAAATTTAATAAATTTAATTGATAGTAATGATAAAAATTATGATTATTTAACTACATTTAAAAATGATGATATTCAAGGTCTAGAAAACAGATTAAATGTTTATAATGAACAATTAAATCAAAGCGTTGGTCTAAAAAATGATTTTTCTTTAATAGTTAAAAATTATAAAGTTATTTTATTTTCTTTAAATTCATTAGATTATCCTCAGTTAGCTAGCAACATTGGTAAATTAATTATCCAAGATTTAAAAGAATTTGCTTCTATAAAACCTCGAAATCAACACATTAATATTATTCTTGACGAATTTAATGTTTTTGCAAGTGATAGCATTATCAATTTAATTAATAAAACTAGAAGCTTTAATTACCAATGTTTTTTATGTTTTCAAACAATTAATGATTTAAAAACTGATAATAAAGATTTAACAGACACTATTTTTGGAAACACAGCTAACATTATTGCTCATAATGTCAAAGACCCAAATAGTGCTGAATATCTTGCCAAAGTTTTTGGAACCAAAACTTCTCAAAAAATTACTAAGCAATATGATACCAAAAATAAAAAAAGTACCAAGGGTTCTATTTAGCCATTAAGGAGTGAAAAACATGGAACAATTAAAAATTTTAGAAATCATAAATCGTTGAGGTTATTTAAATACAGAACAAATTGCACTACTTTTAGATAAAGAGGTTGGTGCTGCTGATTGATTAATCAGAGCTTTAATAGATAAAAAATTAATCCGAGTTGACCAACTAACAAGAAAAAACATATACATGCTTTCAAGTCTAGGTAACAGAAAACTAGGTAAAAAAAGTAAATCTATTAGAATCAATTACAACGAACTAGTTCATCAAGATTTACTTATTAAATGATTAGCACAACAAAATGACATTATTTCCTATCAAACTGAAAAAGAACTAAAAGCAGAAAGCTATCGAGAAAAAGGATATCCTGACTTACTAGTTCATTATGAAAATAAAGTTATGATTATCGAATTTGAAAGAACTAGAAAAACCAAACAACGCATGAGACAAAAATTCGATGGACTGCGACATTATTGCAAAAATGGGTACGATGTTTTATTTCTAGTTCCCAACGAAAGTATGAAAAATTTTATTGATGAACAAATTAAAATTTATAATTGAAAACTAGCAACTTTCAAAACCCAAATATTTAATTTAATCATGTAAAATTAACTTAGAAAAACTTTAGGATCGAAAACAAGGGAGGATTTTTATGTCTAATTTTAAAGTTAAAGAAAAAAAAGATAAAAAGAAGAAAAAGAAATTGATAATAGCTGCTGGTATCATTGGCGCTTCAGCTTTAATCGGAGGAGGGATTGCTGGCGCTACTATTGGCGTTGCAGAAGAAACAACAAAAGTTGAAGAAAATGAAGGGGAAGAAGAAAAAAACAAACCAGCTGGTTCTAAACAAAAAGTACCAAATAAAAAAACTATGGATAATAAAATTGAATTAACTGGAAAAATGAAAGGCATAACGAATCTAGGAACAATTATAACAAATGGTCAACAATTAACTGTAGAAATGATTAAAGCTAAACTACCAGCAAATATTCAAAATGAAGTTGATATTAAAATTAATTCAAATACACAAGCTACAGTTAAACCAATAAGTAATTCATCAAAATACAAAGGTAGTGTTGAAGTTAGTTATCTTTTAGATACAAAACAAATATTAGAAATAGCATTACCAAATGCTCAAAGAAATCTAGGTACTATTGTAACAAATGGTCAACAATTAACTGTAGAAATGATTAAAGCTAAACTACCAGCAAATATTCAAAATGAAGTTGATATTAAAATTAATTCAAATACACAAGCTACAGTTAAACCAATAAGTAATTCATCAAAATACAAAGGTAGTGTTGAAGTTAGTTATCTTTTAGATACAAAACAAATATTAGAAATAGCATTACCAAATGCTCAAAGAAATCTAGGTACTATTGTAACAAATGGTCAACAATTAACTGTAGAAATGATTAAAGCTAAACTACCAGCAAATATTCAAAATGAAGTTGATATTAAAATTAATTCAAATACACAAGCTACAGTTAAACCAATAAGTAATTCATCAAAATACAAAGGTAGTGTTGAAGTTAGTTATCTTTTAGATACAAAACAAATATTAGAAATAGCATTACCAAATGCTCAAAGAAATCTAGGTACTATTGTAACAAATGGTCAACAATTAACTGTAGAAATGATTAAAGCTAAACTACCAGCAAATATTCAAAATGAAGTTGATATTAAAATTAATTCAAATACACAAGCTACAGTTAAACCAATAAGTAATTCATCAAAATACAAAGGTAATCCAATTACAGTTAGTTATCTTTTAGATACAAAACAAATATTAGAAATAGCATTACCAAATGCTCAAAGAAATCTAGGTACTATTGTAACAAATGGTCAACAATTAACTGTAGAAATGATTAAAGCTAAACTACCAGCAAATATTCAAAATGAAGTTGATATTAAAATTAATTCAAATACACAAGCTACAGTTAAACCAATAAGTAATTCATCAAAATACAAAGGTAATCCAATTACAGTTAGTTATCTTTTAGATACAAAACAAATATTAGAAATAGCATTACCAAATGCTCAAAGAAATCTAGGTACTATTGTAACAAATGGTCAACAATTAACTGTAGAAATGATTAAAGCTAAACTACCAGCAAATATTCAAAATGAAGTTGATATTAAAATTAATTCAAATACACAAGCTACAGTTAAACCAATAAGTAATTCATCAAAATACAAAGGTAATCCAATTACAGTTAGTTATCTTTTAGATACAAAACAAATATTAGAAATAGCATTACCAAATGCTCAAAGAAATCTAGGTACTATTGTAACAAATGGTCAACAATTAACTGTAGAAATGATTAAAGCTAAACTACCAGCAAATATTCAAAATGAAGTTGATATTAAAATTAATTCAAATACACAAGCTACAGTTAAACCAATAAGTAATTCATCAAAATACAAAGGTAATCCAATTACAGTTAGTTATCTTTTAGATACAAAACAAATATTAGAAATAGCATTACCAAATGCTCAAAGAAATCTAGGTACTATTGTAACAAATGGTCAACAATTAACTGTAGAAATGATTAAAGCTAAACTACCAGCAAATATTCAAAATGAAGTTGATATTAAAATTAATTCAAATACACAAGCTACAGTTAAACCAATAAGTAATTCATCAAAATACAAAGGTAGTGTTGAAGTTAGTTATCTTTTAGATACAAAACAAATATTAGAAATAGCATTACCAAATGCTCAAAGAAATCTAGGTACTATTGTAACAAATGGTCAACAATTAACTGTAGAAATGATTAAAGCTAAACTACCAGCAAATATTCAAAATGAAGTTGATATTAAAATTAATTCAAATACACAAGCTACACTTACTGCTAAAGCAAATTCAAGCAAATACAAAGGTAGTGTTGAAGTTAGTTATATTTTAGATACAAAACAAATATTAGAAATAGCATTACCAAATGCTCAAAGAAATCTAGGTACTATTGTAACAAATGGTCAACAATTAACTGTAGAAATGATTAAAGCTAAACTACCAGCAAATATTCAAAATGAAGTTGATATAAGAATCATTGATAATACTAAAGCTACATTAACTGCTAAAGCTAATTCTAACTACAAAGGTACTCCAATTACAATTCAATTTGAAATTGATAAATCTGTTGAACTAAATACAGCTTTCACTGACTTAAATTTAGGAACAATTGAAACCAATGGTCAAGATTTAAATGAACAAATGATTAAAGATAAACTTAAAAATAAGATTAAAGATAGCAAAAAAACAAATATAGATAGCATTAAATTTATTAAAATAAAAAATGAATCTGCAAACATTAAATATAAGTATCAAAGTGTTTACAAAGGTAATGTTGAAGTTAATTATACTGTTGATAACAAAATTGAATTGGCTACAGCACAAACTAATGTTTGAAGTTTAGCAACTGATAAAAATGGAAATATCTATGCTGGAGATAAAAATGGTAATGTCTACAAAAATGGCCAAATAATTATAAATATTAATTCTAGTGTTTGAAGTTTAGCAACTGATAAAAATGGAAATATCTATGTAGGCACTTTAAATGGAAAAATTTATAAAGTTGATACAAGTCAATCACAACCAACTAAAACTGAAGTTCATGATCTAAAACTACAAGTTACTAGTTTAGCAACTGATAAAAATGGAAATATCTATGCTGGAGATAAAAATGGTAATGTCTACAAAAATGGCCAAATAATTATAAATATTAATTTTGCTGTTCGAGAAATTATAATTGATAAAAATGGAAATATCTATGTAGGCACTTTAAATGGAAAAATTTATAAAGTTGATACAAGTCAATCACAACCAACTAAAACTGAAGTTCATGATCTAAAACTACAAGTTACTAGTTTAGCAACTGATAAAAATGGAAATATCTATGTAGGTACTTCTCAAGGAAAAATTTATAAAGTTGATACAAGTCAATCACAACCAACTAAAACTGAAGTTCATGATCTAAAACTACAAGTTACTAGTTTAGCAACTGATAAAAATGGAAATATCTATGTAGGTACTTCTCAAGGAAAAATTTATAAATTATAACTATTAGCATTAAAAAGAGCAAAAGAGTTGCTACTAGAGGCTTTTATGTAATCTGTGTTTCTTTATTAGAAATATCTATATCAACACCAACACTATTAAAATGGTAATGTTTAGTAATCTGTGTGACTTACAAAAATAACTATGTTTAATTAATTCTAGTAAATATAATTAAATGACTAGAAAGAGTGAGTTACAGATGGCTAAAAAAGATAACTTTAATAATAATAATCCAATATCAAAAGCAGTAGATTTATTACTAGAAAATACTGAAGATTTAACAACAGTTTTTAAAGAAGGAGGTTTATATAAAGAATTAACAAAAAGATTAGTAGAAAAAATGTTGAATTCTGAAATGCAAAATTATTTAGGACATGAAAGAAATCAACGTAGTAATAATGATAATATCCGTAATGGAACAACTTCAAAAAAATTAATAACTCAACAAGGTAAAGTTGAAATTAATGTACCAAGAGATCGCAATAGTAATTTTGAACCAGTAATAGTTGCATTATATTTTTGGAAACTTTAATTTTTAAAAAACAAAAAATGATTTGTTAAAATTTGATATTTAACAAATCATTAGAAAAAATTCATATCCGTTTTTCTCGTAATTCATTATTGGAAATATTACATATCAAATAAAAATTTTATATACTTATTAATATTTTATGTGTTAATAATAGTTAATTATACTATTTTATTAAAATTTTACTTAACATTTATTATATATTATTAATATTTATTATATATTATATGTCTTCAAATTATCTATAATGATTATAGAAAAACGGATATGAATTATGATATAATAATTTTATATTTAATAAATAATTTAAATGAGGTTAGTTTATGCCAAATATTTTATTAGACCAAAAAGAAAATAAATTTATTAAAAAATCAAATGTGATTGTTCGCGCAATAACTAATGAATGTGCTGGAATTATGACTCAAAGATTATTTAATTTTGCTATTTTAAGTTCTTTACATAAATTAGATTGAAATAAACAAGAAAAAAATAAATTTTTGGAGTGTTGAATTACTGATTTTTGTAAATATTATGGTATTCAACAACATAAACTTTACGATAAGGTTATTCATAAAAATAACGAAATGACAGTAATTCAAAAAGAAATAGAAATTTTAACTAGTTATAAGTTTTTTTTGTTTGATGAGACAAAAGATAAATTTGAGTTTGTAAATTTATTTTTAAGAGGTGGAAATGACCAAAGAAAACTTTATTTAGAAATTCATCAAAGTTTAATAGCAGAACATTATTTAAATTTAAAATCTAATTATACAAATGTTTATTTACCTTATACAAGAGAAGTAAATAGTAAGTATTCATTACGCTTATATGAATACTTACGTAGTTATTTGTATATGAATGCTAAAACTAAAAGAACTCCAATTTACAATCACGAATGAAATTTTGAAAAACTTAGTAAAATTTTAAATTTAAATTTGAATAGTAGTTATTTTAAAAGAATTAATGATTTAAAAAGATATGTTTTAGAACCAGTTAAAAAAGATTTAGAAAAAACTGATATTATTTTTACTTATGAATTAATTAAAATTGGTAGAAAATATGGGAAAATTATTTTAAATACGCATTTAGATTTAGAAAAATTTAATGCTCAAAATCCTGAACTTGAAAAAGTACCAACTAAAAAAGAGCAAGTAAAAAAAGAAAAATCTTTGACAGTTTTTACTGGTAAAATTAAAAAAACTAAAAATATGGAAAAACCAATTTTAAGTGATGAAGAAATAAAAAATATTATGCAAGATTTGGATAATCATTAAAGTTATTTTATGAAAAATTATTTTAAAGTTTTATAATTTTATTTAATCTATTTATAGATTAAATAGATTAATTTAAGGGGTAAATAAAATGAAAAAATGATTAAGTATTTTAACAGTAGGAATGCTAGTAGCTTCAACTGTATGAAATAACAATAGAAATCTTACTAATCAAGTTCAACAGTTAAATTTAATATGAAATGAAAAAGAAAAATTTAAACTTGAAAATAGTAAATTAAATAACCACTTACAGTTATTAGAAAATCAAATTCAATGCTATAGTAATCAAGTTCAACAGTTAAATAAAAAATTAATCCTAAAAAATGAAAAATGTGAAAATCAAATTAAAGGAATCAACAGTATATGAGCTCAAAAAGAAACTTTAAATAAAGAAAAACAAACTGAAAAACAAAAAAATAAACAAGAAGTTAAAGAATTAGAAAATAAGCAAGATTTATTAAATAAAAAACTACAACAAAGTGAAACTAATCAATTAAGATTAACTGAACAATTAAATGAATTAAATAAAGAAAAACAAAATTTAATTAATGAAAATCAACAATACAAGCAAACGATAAATCAATTAAATAAAATTAATCAAAAACTTAAAAAGCAAAAAAATCAATCCAAAAAAAGATTTTTAGAACGTGAAGAATTAAATGATTTAAAAAAATTAAAAGTTGGACAAGAAAAAAAAATTAGAAAACAACAAGATGAAATTGAACAACTGAAATGAATGATTAATTTAGATAAAGAAGCAGAATATAATACTCATGAAGAAGACTATTATTACTATGAAGATGATTTAGAAAAAAGCAATAAAAAATTAGAAAAAGAAAATGAAGATTTAAAAAATGAAAATATAAAAATACAAATAATAAGTGATTTAAATATTGAAAGATTAAACTATGAAATTGAACAAGCAAATTTAGTAATTACTAAATTTTATAATCAACCTTCAACAAGCAGTGGGCATATATATACAAATGATCCAAATGGTGCAAAAACATTTTTACTTGCTCAACAAATTAATAATTACTCAAGTGATTCAAATGATGAAGAAAATTATGGTAATGTTTTGTAATCTGTGTATCTTTGTTTTACAAAGTACTAGCTCAGATTAATTCTATCTTCAAATTTTATCATAAGATGAGCAATTGCTGTATTTTCAATTTTGAATAGGCATTGTTCATTTTTTTGTCATATTTTCAATTGCTAAGTAAAAAAATTTAAAAACTGCCATATCATTAAGAAAAATTTTTTATTTCTGATAACTTTTCGTAATTGACTATTAACATATTCAATAGCATTTGTGGTATAAATCATTCTTTTTAATGGAATGATAACATTTTTAGGACTATTTTGGTAGACATTTGTTCTTGGTATTTAGTTGGTGATAAATAGTTTAAAGTGCTGTGGATTCTTATGTTGTTGTATTAGTTGATGTAATCAAATAATTCTAATTTTAATTGGATTAATGATGTAAATTTTTTTTAAATCATTTAATTCTTCACGTTCTAAAAATCTTTTTTTGGATTGATTTTTTTGCTTTTTAAGTTTTTGATTAATTTTATTTAATTGATTTATCGTTTGCTTGTATTGTTGATTTTCATTAATTAAATTTTGTTTTTCTTTATTTAATTCATTTAATTGTTCAGTTAATCTTAATTGATTAGTTTCACTTTGTTGTAGTTTTTTATTTAATAAATCTTGCTTATTTTCTAATTCTTTAACTTCTTGTTTATTTTTTTGTTTTTCAGTTTGTTTTTCTTTATTTAAAGTTTCTTTTTGAGCTCATATACTGTTGATTCCTTTAATTTGATTTTCACATTTTTCATTTTTTAGGATTAATTTTTTATTTAACTGTTGAACTTGATTACTATAGCATTGAATTTGATTTTCTAATAACTGTAAGTGGTTATTTAATTTACTATTTTCAAGTTTAAATTTTTCTTTTTCATTTCATATTAAATTTAACTGTTGAACTTGATTAGTAAGATTTCTATTGTTATTTCATACACTTTCTAACTCTTTATTTTTTTCTTTTAATTTTAAATTTTCATTTTCTAAACACTTATTTTTTTCTGTTAAATCTATACATTCATTTGTTAACTTGCCCTTTAAAATATTATGTTCTTTATTTTGTTTTATATTTTGTTTTATATTTTCTTGTTCTAATTTTTTTATTTGTTTATCTAATAAACTGGTCAATCTTTCACTTTGACTATTTACTAAATCTTGAGCTTTTAAATTGTGATTAAATAATTGATTGATTAGTTTTTTTTGTCCTTGTATCAATTCATTGTTGTCTTGTAATATTTTTTGAAATTTTTGCTCTTTTTCATTTATAAATAAAATTGTATAATCTTTATCATTAATTAACTGATCAATATTAATTTCTATAAGTTCTTCATCATTTTCTTCATCATTTAATTCAATACAAGATAAAGATTTTATCATTTTCTTTCCTTTTATTGGATCAGTTATTATTTTAGAAATTATTTTTTGATTTGTCTGTAAATTTTTATCACTATGAAAAAAATTTAATATTTCCTGATCATCTTGAATTATTAGTTCTTTATTTTCATTTTCTTCTTCATTTAATTTAACATAGGATAAAGATCTTATCCTTTTTTTTCCTTTTATTGGGTGTTCTATTATTGGATATATCATTATAATTTTGTTTCCTTTTCAATAAATCATATATTTTGAAACTAAAGTAATAAATTAAAAACATACTAAATAAACTAAGATTATTATTTTTATATTTACTTATAAAGTATGAATTTAGATATGATAATTTCTTTTGTTTTTTCCTTACACAGTTAAATGATTTTGACTTGTTGAGGGTTGATTTGTTAAATCCATAGAATTTATTTCATCTTCTATTTGAATAGAAATAAAATTGTTAGTATTTTTTATTTCTAAATTTTATATAAATTTTTAAATCATTTGTATATAAGCAAATTTGATGGCTTCTCATTGATTTTAAAATAAAAAATTATTGCACAACTTATTCAACTAAAATATTTTTTATGTTTTTATTTATATTGTTGGTATATTTGTACTAGAAAATTTACTACTGATTGGATAATGTTTAGTGTAATCTGTGTAACTTTTTTTGTATTTACAGACTAGATGGTTTATATCCACTTGTTGAAGGTTGATTGTCTAAATCTACTGAATTTATTTCATATTTTTTATTTTCATTTAAAAAATGACTAATTCCTTTTATTCTTTAAATTGCTCTTTATTTGTTTCTAATTCAATATTTTCTTTCTTTTGTATACTATCTCTTACTTTTTGCATTATTAACGTTATTGATCTTGTAGTTCCCTGTCTTGGAAATGGTGTTATGACAAAATATTTTTTATCTTTAATAGGAATAATATTAATTCATCTTCTAAATTTTCAATTTTTAGTCTTTTCTGAGATATCTTTATGTTTCTTTGCTTTACAGAATTATACAAATTTGCTAGCAAATTTGTATTAGTTAGTTTGTACATTAAATTTGTACTATAATCAAATGAAGGATCATATTTTTCATCTATTATAGTAAATGGAAAATTTAAATCAATTTCTTTTGCTAAATTCTTTAATTCACTATCAATTAAATCTAATAAATCAATAATTTCACTATCATTTAAACTAAATTTTAAATCATTTGTTTGAAGTAATTTAAAATTTTCAAATGCTTGTTTTTGACTTTCATCATTTGGTGGAAATATAGAAATTTTTTCAGAGAGAACACATGATCTAATAAAAAATAATTGTTCTTTATTTAAAAAAATTAGAGGTTTAATTAATTCAAATAATAACTCTGAAGAAGGTTGTTTATTTTTTTCGCAATTATTTGAAGTAATTTTAGTAAAAAATAATTTTTCAGATTTGATAAGAGATTGTATACGTTCAAAATCTTTCTTTCTTTTGTTAATTTTTCTGGTAAATTATTAATATTTTCACTATCAAAATGTGAAATATGAGTTGTAACTTTTTCCATTGGTTCAAGATGATGATCTTGAAATATAATATTTAGTTTAAATTCTTGCTTTTCTTCAACTTTTTGTGGAATCATTTTTTTAAATAAAACAAAAAATCTGAAAAATTATTTTTTGAAATTGTAGTATCACTAAACATAACTGTACTTATTTGATTTGTTTTAAAATTATAATTATTACTAATTATTTTTCTAATTTTACTAGCTGCCAATTCATCATAATGACTATGAGCAAAAGTAACTGCAGTCGGATTAATACTTTTTATTATTAAAGCTGCTGCAATACCATCTGTACATACACCAGCACCGTTTGGATGATCACCATGATATGCTACTATTAATTTTTTTCTTTTAATAATTTCCATAGCTTCATCTTTTTCTTGTTCTTTATCAATAAATAATTCTTTCATAATTATTGTTCTCCTTTGAAAGTAAATATAAAAATATTTACTTTCAAAACAAAGCAATTTTTTATTTATTTAGATTTTACTACTTTTTAAAATAAAAAAAAGTTTCTATATAAAAAATAATTCTTTTTATTGTAGATAATACTCCTTTTTTTCAATTATATCTAAAGAAAAAAGAAAAAAAATACAAGATGACCTATTAAAAATTGAAAACAAATCATCTTTCAAAGAAAAAATAACAATATGAGAAAATGCTTTAGATTGTTTAAAAAAAGATATTAAATCGCGAAATATTTATGAAAAAAATATTATTAGTAAAATTAAAAAAGCTATAGTTGAAGAATCGTGTTTAAGAACAAAAATAGGATTTCAATTTTGTATTAAAATGGTAAAAAAACTTATAGAAACAAAAAATAAATCTATAAACGAAAATAAATCGCAAGTCTATGAGTTATTTATTAAAACTTTATTAATAACAGAATTGGAAGAATTAAAAATTACTAATTCTAATAATGTTAAAAAAATTATTCAACTGCAAGATGATTTTTTATGTTTTTCACCCTTTTATGATAAATTTGATAGTCCTTCACATAAAGTGAATATTAATAATTTTATATATACAGATGAACAAATTGAAAATTTTGAAAAAGTACTTGAAAATTTAAAAATTTTAAATGAAAATGATTATGAAAAAATAATTTTTGATGATAACATAAATAAAGAAGAAATAAATCTTCTTATAGATTTACAAGATAAACCTTCAACAAGTGGATATAAACCAAGCTCACCAAAGATGTAAAAAGGAGTTAAAAATGGATGACAAAATTATAAATTTTCAAGAATATGAAAATTTTTTAAATCAAAAATATCAAAAATTAAAAACAAATTTTCCTTATGATATAGTTGAATTTGTTAATTTAGAAAAAAATGAACAATTAGATAAAAATAAATTTTTAGAATTATTACCACAAATTAATTATAATAATATTCAATTTTATGAAAATAGAATTAAAGAATTAAAGAATTGAAAAGAAAAATATTATGATTTAAACAAAGATGAAAAATTAAATCTTAATAAATTTTTGTGAACTATTTTAGAAAAAACAATTAAATTAAAAGAACCTTTAATTAAAATACACAAAAATTTTATTGAAAATATTATAAAAAATACAAATATTATAAATTATAAAGATTATGATTTTGATGAATATGATGCTGGTGATAGAACAATTCCTTTTTCAATAGAAAAAAATATTCCTTTATTTGAAGCAATTGAAAATAATAACAAAGATATAGTTGAATTATTACTTAAATATGGTGCTAACGTAAATTATAAAACTAATAATTGTAGTCAACTTAATACACCAATACAATGAGCTGTTAATTATTCCAATAGTGGCATAGTTGAACTATTAATTGAAAATGGTGCAAATGTAAAAATTATGACACATGATTATGATACACTTTTGCATTTTGCATTTAGAAATAAAGAAATGATTGATTTATTAATTAATCATGGAATTAATATAAGTTTAGAAAATAGACAAGGTGAAACAATTATAGACAAAGCTGTATTAAATGGTCAAAATGAAATTGTTAAATATTTAATTAAAAAATGTGAAGTTAATCGTATAAATATGAATTATAATAAAACTCTATTTTATGCAACAAAACAAAATAACAAAGAATTGATTTTATTTTTATTAGAAAAAGGTGCCAATATAAATTATATTGATAGTAGTTATTTAGACCCTAATGGTTCATCAATACATTATGCAATTTGAAATTATAATAAAAATATGACAAAATTATTACTACAATGTGGAATAAATCCAAATATTCAAAATAAATACAATAAAGATACTCCTTTGCATTATATAATTAAAAAACAATGAGATAATAGTATTAATGAATTATTTACAAAAAATTACATTAGAAATTATACTAGTCAACGTTTTTTAAAAGGTGAATTAAGTAATGAAATTAATTTAGGAAAAAGAAAATATTGTAAAGATATAGTTGAATTATTGCTTAAATATGGTGCAAATGTAAATGTTAAAAATAAAGATAAAAAAACTCCTCTAGAGTTGAATAAAAATCCATATGCTAATGAAAATCTAGAAGTTTCAAAATTATTAAAAGAAGCTGAAAAAATTCAAAAACCATGAGAAGAAATTGATTTTAAATCTTTTGAAAATTTAAATTTACATAATCAACCTTCAACTTTTAAATCACCACAAATGTAAAAAATAAGAGATTGCAATCGAAATCTTTTTATATATTTAAAATCAATTGTAAGTTGTCTAATTTGCTCATAGGCAAAGCTTTTTAATTTTATATGGTTATATTAGTATTCAAAAAATAAACAAGCCAAATTAGGCTTGTTTTAAATTAAATATTTTATATCATAAAATAATTAGAATTATACACCAGCAATAGCACAAACACCAGAAGTAACAGTTGCAACTGTACTAGCAATAATGTTTATCTTAGGAATAACATTAACAATACCACTAACAATAGTTAATGTATTTTCACAATTTAAACTTGATTGATTTTCTAAGTTTGTAACTCTTTTATCTAGTTCATTTATTTTAGATTTTAAATTATTAATTTGAAATATTATAGAATCAAAACTTGTTTTTAATCCTTGTAGATTCTTATTTAATTCATCAATTTGTAATTCATTTTTAATTAAATTATTAACATGGTCTCAATCTCGTATATAAGTATCTTTTAAATGTTGTATATCAAAACATTCAATTCATTCATTTTAATTGGAAGAGTTGTTATGTTCCAGTCATTAATGTGTTTTATTCATAGTTTAGTTAGAGTATGATTTGCTATAATATTTGAAATTTTATTAAGTTTATCTTGTGTCACATAAGTAAAAATTGGTTTTGTTAGACCATGAGAATAACAATCAGTACCAACATTAGTATTACCAGATATTTTTGCTGAAAAACCGCCAAATGATTTTGTATTTTTATCTGAATTTAAAAAATATGAAAATTGCTTATCAAAAATGTTGGAAAGGCAACAGTTTTTCAGACTATTTTTTAATAGACACTATATTCTTATATTCAATAGGAGTTAAATAACCTAAACTTCCATGAATACGATGTTTGTTATACTAGTTAATGTAATCAAAAACTTTAATTTTTAATTCAAATAATGAGTTAAATTTTTGATGGTTAATTAATTCAGTTTTAAATATTTTATAAGTTGCTTCAGCAACAGCGTTATCATAGGGACATCCTTTTTTACTTAGAGATCTAGTAATATTAAAAAACTGTAATGTTTCAGCAATTTTATAGTTTTTAAATTCACTACCTCGATCAGTATGAAAAAGTTTAGTATTTTTTAAAGGTCTAGTCACTGATAATAATGCTTCATTTACTAGTTTAGCATCTTTGTTACTTCCAACACTATGACCAATTATTTCACGGTTAAATAAGTCAATAATTAAGCAAATATAGTTTCAAACATTTCCTACTCTAACATAAATTAAATCCGACACAATAACTTCTCCTAATCCTTTATTATTGAAATTTCTATTTAAAAGATTATTTGTTTTTTCTTCGTTAACTTTACTTATATTTATCTTATATTTAGCGCTTATATATTTTGATATTAAGCCATATTCTTGCATAATTAATCTAATTTTACGTCGTGAAATAATAATATTTTGTTTACATAAAACAGCTTTGATTTTTCTAGAACCATAAACTGAATAACTTTTGTTAAAGACGCTGATAACTGCTCTAGTTTTTACTAAATTTTGTTTATCAAGTTTATAGGGGCTTTGCCCCTTGCTACTTTGTAGCTTCACCCCAATGGTGCCAAGCACGGAGCCGACCATTAATACTGCTTTACACCACTACCAACCAACAATATAGGTATCCTAACTATTAAAAAATAAAACATCGCTAGAAACAGCAAATATAAGCGATTTAGAATATTCTTTATTATCAATTTATTAATAAATTTAAAAAATTTTTAGAAAACGCATAAGTATATTTTTTAATATCTTTTTCTAAATAAATAATTTTTAACGAACTTGCATCTTTATAATCTAAATAATTAAAATTTGCACTCCTTAATCAAAAACCAGTCTTATCTCCTTCGGGAAATTTAGATTGTAATTGATTTGATAATTTATTCAAAAAAATAGGTTCATTAAAATCAAATGATAAAACATATAATAATTTCCCATCAAGAAAACCACTAAGTACCATTTTTATTTCATCAGAAGTTATTCTTGCAAGTTTTTTTCAACTAAAATCCGTAAAATTTCCTTGTCCCATAAATTTCTTACTTAAAGAACCATCAAATTTTGTATAAGAATTTATTGGTTTAATTTCACAATATTGTGTTTTGCCACTTGCACTTAATAGTCTATAACCATTATAACCAATCTTATCTTTCATATGTTCAAATCCAGCGATTTCTACTGTTATAATTTCTCTTAATGTTGAAGAATTAAAATCATTAATATACATAGTTAATAAATCAGTAAATAAACTTATTATATTTTCTTTACTTTTATTAATTATTTCATTAGAAAAATCAATATGTTCTTTTGTACAATATATTTTTATTAAATCTAATAAATCTTTATTCATACTATTATTTTTTCTTCCTTTCTTTATACGTTTTTTTTACAAAATGTTGATTTTTCTCTTTTTCAACAATATCTTTAAAAGAATTAATATTTTTTATCCTTTCTTTTGCAATAATATTATATTTTTTTGAAATATCAACGCTTACAAAATCATGATTTAACAATTTACTAGCTATTGCTGTTGTCCCTGAACCTCCAAAAGGATCAATTATTAATTTATTTTTTTCTTGGTCAAATAAAGAAAATATAATTCTTGTTGGTATTTCAAGCGGAAAAGGTGCAGGATGATGTTGATTTTTCATTTCAGGTCTAATATTTCATATAGAAGTTAATAAAGCATGCTTTGATTCTAATTCTTTACCATTATCTTTTTTATTTTTAGGTTTATAAAGCCAATATATTCTTTCTTCAATCGGTCAAAATCTTCAACCTCTTATATTTCCAGCTATATTTCTATTTCAAATTATTTCTTGTCTGATTTTTCAATTTGTTTTTGTTAATCATTCTAACGGATGTATAATTCCACCATTTTCATATCTAATTCGATGATTATAAAAAAATGAACCTCCAAATTTAGTAGTTCTATATAACTCATTTAAAACTTGTATCTGTCAATTTTGATATTCTTCTTCTTTCATTACATCTTTATAATCATCATAAATAACTTTTTGAACTAAACCTCCATTATTTTTTTCTTGTTTATTATATGGGGGAGAAGTTATACCTAAATCAAAAATCTCATTTTTAACTTTACTTAAAAATTCCAAAATATCTTCACTAATAAAATTATTAATATAAAAATCTAAATTTCCACTATTTTTTTCTTGTATATCAATAATATTATTTAATTTAGACAATACTATTTCATTTTCATTATTTTTTATTTCAAAATTCAAATGTTCTTTATTAAAATTAAGTTCATTTTCCATTTATTAACACACCTAATCTTTTTCATTCTTAAATTTATAATTATAACTACTTTAATTATTATCAATGTCTCGTAAAACTTTTTTTATTTCATTTTTTGATAAATTAGATTTAGATAAAACACTTCTAGATTTAATAACTACTTTTTCTTTTTGAGTTCAATCAAATTCATAATTTAATACCCTATTTCCTTTTTTGTTTTTCTTAAATTCAACAGAAATATTTGTTTTAAAATTTATTTCTTTTATCGCAACATTTATCGTTTCACGCTCAAAATCATAACGTCTAAATTTTTCATTACACACATAATCATTACTATTTAAACCAAATAATTCCTTTAAATCCTTAGTTGTTATATATCTCTTATTTATTCTTTTATTATCATCCATTCAAGAACAAATAAATTTATATAATATTAAAGCATGTTTTGACTTTAATTTTAAAATACTACTTAGTTCAATCTTAGTATAATCTCTAACTAATTGCTCTAAATATGGCATAAAGTTAGGATTTAAACTAACTTCAAAGTAAGATTCTTTTGGTTTTCAATAAGAATCAAATATTACTACTCCTACTCTTTGACCCCCTTGTTCATCTATTACTTCAAAAAAACTTTTATTAATTAATCCATAAACAAGCTTACGATATCTTGGATATCTGTCTTTACTTTCTAATTCTAATTTATCAAAAAAATCTAATTTATTTAATTTAAAAGTTGTTAAATTTTTTTCATAAGGTTTAATTTTACTAAAAATAATATGTAAAACTTTTTGTTCTTCTAATGAAAACTTACTATATTTTCTTGCTAACTCATTAGCATAAAAAACCATTAAATTATTATTTTTATTTTCCATAACTTAATCAACCTTTAAAATTTATAATTTAATTTTAACATAATTTTCAAATTTACGATTTTATAAATTAAATTCTCGTACTTGAGGCTTGGTATAACTCGTACTATAAAAGAATATAATAGTAAGTTTCAAAGAAAACTTTTTGAGACTTATACAATTAAAAAAGCATTGTTGGAAATAAATTCTAAAACAAATATTTCTGTTGAATTTAAGAAAAACAAAAAAGGAAATAGGGTATTAAATTATGAATTTGATTGAACTCAAAAAGAAAAAGTAGTTATTAAATCTAGAAGTGTTTTATCTAAATCTAATTTATCAAAAAATGAAATAAAAAAAGTTTTACGAGACATTGATAATAATTAAAGTAGTTATAATTATAAATTTAAGAATGAAAAAGATTAGGTGTGTTAATAAATGGAAAATGAACTTAATTTTAATAAAGAACATTTGAATTTTGAAATAAAAAATAATGAAAATGAAATAGTATTGTCTAAATTAAATAATATTATTGATATACAAGAAAAAAATAGTGGAAATTTAGATTTTTATATTAATAATTTTATTAGTGAAGATATTTTGGAATTTTTAAGTAAAGTTAAAAATGAGATTTTTGATTTAGGTATAACTTCTCCCCCATATAATAAACAAGAAAAAAATAATGGAGGTTTAGTTCAAAAAGTTATTTATGATGATTATAAAGATGTAATGAAAGAAGAAGAATATCAAAATTGACAGATACAAGTTTTAAATGAGTTATATAGAACTACTAAATTTGGAGGTTCATTTTTTTATAATCATCGAATTAGATATGAAAATGGTGGAATTATACATCCGTTAGAATGATTAACAAAAACAAATTGAAAAATCAGACAAGAAATAATTTGAAATAGAAATATAGCTGGAAATATAAGAGGTTGAAGATTTTGACCGATTGAAGAAAGAATATATTGGCTTTATAAACCTAAAAATAAAAAAGATAATGGTAAAGAATTAGAATCAAAGCATGCTTTATTAACTTCTATATGAAATATTAGACCTGAAATGAAAAATCAACATCATCCTGCACCTTTTCCGCTTGAAATACCAACAAGAATTATATTTTCTTTATTTGACCAAGAAAAAAATAAATTAATAATTGATCCTTTTGGAGGTTCAGGGACAACAGCAATAGCTAGTAAATTGTTAAATCATGATTTTGTAAGCGTTGATATTTCAAAAAAATATAATATTATTGCAAAAGAAAGGATAAAAAATATTAATTCTTTTAAAGATATTGTTGAAAAAGAGAAAAATCAACATTTTGTAAAAAAAACGTATAAAGAAAGGAAGAAAAAATAATAGTATGAATAAAGATTTATTAGATTTAATAAAAATATATTGTACAAAAGAACATATTGATTTTTCTAATGAAATAATTAATAAAAGTAAAGAAAATATAATAAGTTTATTTACTGATTTATTAACTATGTATATTAATGATTTTAATTCTTCAACATTAAGAGAAATTATAACAGTAGAAATCGCTGGATTTGAACATATGAAAGATAAGATTGGTTATAATGGTTATAGACTATTAAGTGCAAGTGGCAAAACACAATATTGTGAAATTAAACCAATAAATTCTTATACAAAATTTGATGGTTCTTTAAGTAAGAAATTTATGGGACAAGGAAATTTTACGGATTTTAGTTGAAAAAAACTTGCAAGAATAACTTCTGATGAAATAAAAATGGTACTTAGTGGTTTTCTTGATGGGAAATTATTATATGTTTTATCATTTGATTTTAATGAACCTATTTTTTTGAATAAATTATCAAATCAATTACAATCTAAATTTCCCGAAGGAGATAAGACTGGTTTTTGATTAAGGAGTGCAAATTTTAATTATTTAGATTATAAAGATGCAAGTTCGTTAAAAATTATTTATTTAGAAAAAGATATTAAAAAATATACTTATGCGTTTTCTAAAAATTTTTTAAATTTATTAATAAATTGATAATAAAGAATATTCTAAATCGCTTATATTTGCTGTTTCTAGCGATGTTTTATTTTTTAATAGTTAGGATACCTATATTGTTGGTTGGTAGTGGTGTAAAGCAGTATTAATGGTCGGCTCCGTGCTTGGCACCATTGGGGTGAAGCTACAAAGTAGCAAGGGGCAAAGCCCCTATAAACTTGATAAACAAAATTTAGTAAAAACTAGAGCAGTTATCAGCGTCTTTAACAAAAGTTATTCAGTTTATGGTTCTAGAAAAATCAAAGCTGTTTTATGTAAACAAAATATTATTATTTCACGACGTAAAATTAGATTAATTATGCAAGAATATGGCTTAATATCAAAATATATAAGCGCTAAATATAAGATAAATATAAGTAAAGTTAACGAAGAAAAAACAAATAATCTTTTAAATAGAAATTTCAATAATAAAGGATTAGGAGAAGTTATTGTGTCGGATTTAATTTATGTTAGAGTAGGAAATGTTTGAAACTATATTTGCTTAATTATTGACTTATTTAACCGTGAAATAATTGGTCATAGTGTTGGAAGTAACAAAGATGCTAAACTAGTAAATGAAGCATTATTATCAGTGACTAGACCTTTAAAAAATACTAAACTTTTTCATACTGATCGAGGTAGTGAATTTAAAAACTATAAAATTGCTGAAACATTACAGTTTTTTAATATTACTAGATCTCTAAGTAAAAAAGGATGTCCCTATGATAACGCTGTTGCTGAAGCAACTTATAAAATATTTAAAACTGAATTAATTAACCATCAAAAATTTAACTCATTATTTGAATTAAAAATTAAAGTTTTTGATTACATTAACTAGTATAACAAACATCGTATTCATGGAAGTTTAGGTTATTTAACTCCTATTGAATATAAGAATATAGTGTCTATTAAAAAATAGTCTGAAAAACTGTTGCCTTTCCAACATTTTTGATAAGCAATTTTCATATTTTTTAAATTCAGATAAAAATACAAAATCATTTGGCGGTTTTTCAGCAAAAATATCTGGTAATACTAATGTTGGTACTGATTGTTATTCTCATGGTCTAACAAAACCAATTTTTACTTATGTGACACAAGATAAACTTAATAAAATTTCAAATATTATAGCAAATCATACTCTAACTAAACTATGAATAAAACACATTAATGACTGGAACATAACAACTCTTCCAATTAAAATGAATGAATTGAATGTTTTGATATACAACATTTAAAAGATACTTATATACGAGATTGAGACCATGTTAATAATTTAATTAAAAATGAATTACAAATTGATGAATTAAATAAGAATCTACAAGGATTAAAAACAAGTTTTGATTCTATAATATTTCAAATTAATAATTTAAAATCTAAAATAAATGAACTAGATAAAAGAGTTACAAACTTAGAAAATCAATCAAGTTTAAATTGTGAAAATACATTAACTATTGTTAGTGGTATTGTTAATGTTATTCCTAAGATAAACATTATTGCTAGTACAGTTGCAACTGTTACTTCTGGTGTTTGTGCTATTGCTGGTGTATAATTCTAATTATTTTATGATATAAAATATTTAATTTAAAACAAGCCTAATTTGGCTTGTTTATTTTTTGAATACTAATATAACCATATAAAATTAAAAAGCTTTGCCTATGAGCAAATTAGACAACTTACAATTGATTTTAAATATATAAAAAGATTTCGATTGCAATCTCTTATTTTTTACATTTGTGGTGATTTAAAAGTTGAAGGTTGATTATGTAAATTTAAATTTTCAAAAGATTTAAAATCAATTTCTTCTCATGGTTTTTGAATTTTTTCAGCTTCTTTTAATAATTTTGAAACTTCTAGATTTTCATTAGCATATGGATTTTTATTCAACTCTAGAGGAGTTTTTTTATCTTTATTTTTAACATTTACATTTGCACCATATTTAAGCAATAATTCAACTATATCTTTACAATATTTTCTTTTTCCTAAATTAATTTCATTACTTAATTCACCTTTTAAAAAACGTTGACTAGTATAATTTCTAATGTAATTTTTTGTAAATAATTCATTAATACTATTATCTCATTGTTTTTTAATTATATAATGCAAAGGAGTATCTTTATTGTATTTATTTTGAATATTTGGATTTATTCCACATTGTAGTAATAATTTTGTCATATTTTTATTATAATTTCAAATTGCATAATGTATTGATGAACCATTAGGGTCTAAATAACTACTATCAATATAATTTATATTGGCACCTTTTTCTAATAAAAATAAAATCAATTCTTTGTTATTTTGTTTTGTTGCATAAAATAGAGTTTTATTATAATTCATATTTATACGATTAACTTCACATTTTTTAATTAAATATTTAACAATTTCATTTTGACCATTTAATACAGCTTTGTCTATAATTGTTTCACCTTGTCTATTTTCTAAACTTATATTAATTCCATGATTAATTAATAAATCAATCATTTCTTTATTTCTAAATGCAAAATGCAAAAGTGTATCATAATCATGTGTCATAATTTTTACATTTGCACCATTTTCAATTAATAGTTCAACTATGCCACTATTGGAATAATTAACAGCTCATTGTATTGGTGTATTAAGTTGACTACAATTATTAGTTTTATAATTTACGTTAGCACCATATTTAAGTAATAATTCAACTATATCTTTGTTATTATTTTCAATTGCTTCAAATAAAGGAATATTTTTTTCTATTGAAAAAGGAATTGTTCTATCACCAGCATCATATTCATCAAAATCATAATCTTTATAATTTATAATATTTGTATTTTTTATAATATTTTCAATAAAATTTTTGTGTATTTTAATTAAAGGTTCTTTTAATTTAATTGTTTTTTCTAAAATAGTTCACAAAAATTTATTAAGATTTAATTTTTCATCTTTGTTTAAATCATAATATTTTTCTTTTCAATTCTTTAATTCTTTAATTCTATTTTCATAAAATTGAATATTATTATAATTAATTTGTGGTAATAATTCTAAAAATTTATTTTTATCTAATTGTTCATTTTTTTCTAAATTAACAAATTCAACTATATCATAAGGAAAATTTGTTTTTAATTTTTGATATTTTTGATTTAAAAAATTTTCATATTCTTGAAAATTTATAATTTTGTCATCCATTTTTAACTCCTTTTTACATCTTTGGTGAGCTTGGTTTATATCCACTTGTTGAAGGTTTATCTTGTAAATCTATAAGAAGATTTATTTCTTCTTTATTTATGTTATCATCAAAAATTATTTTTTCATAATCATTTTCATTTAAAATTTTTAAATTTTCAAGTACTTTTTCAAAATTTTCAATTTGTTCATCTGTATATATAAAATTATTAATATTCACTTTATGTGAAGGACTATCAAATTTATCATAAAAGGGTGAAAAACATAAAAAATCATCTTGCAGTTGAATAATTTTTTTAACATTATTAGAATTAGTAATTTTTAATTCTTCCAATTCTGTTATTAATAAAGTTTTAATAAATAACTCATAGACTTGCGATTTATTTTCGTTTATAGATTTATTTTTTGTTTCTATAAGTTTTTTTACCATTTTAATACAAAATTGAAATCCTATTTTTGTTCTTAAACACGATTCTTCAACTATAGCTTTTTTAATTTTACTAATAATATTTTTTTCATAAATATTTCGCGATTTAATATCTTTTTTTAAACAATCTAAAGCATTTTCTCATATTGTTATTTTTTCTTTGAAAGATGATTTGTTTTCAATTTTTAATAGGTCATCTTGTATTTTTTTTCTTTTTTCTTTAGATATAATTGAAAAAAAGGAGTATTATCTACAATAAAAAGAATTATTTTTTATATAGAAACTTTTTTTTATTTTAAAAAGTAGTAAAATCTAAATAAATAAAAAATTGCTTTGTTTTGAAAGTAAATATTTTTATATTTACTTTCAAAGGAGAACAATAATTATGAAAGAATTATTTATTGATAAAGAACAAGAAAAAGATGAAGCTATGGAAATTATTAAAAGAAAAAAATTAATAGTAGCATATCATGGTGATCATCCAAACGGTGCTGGTGTATGTACAGATGGTATTGCAGCAGCTTTAATAATAAAAAGTATTAATCCGACTGCAGTTACTTTTGCTCATAGTCATTATGATGAATTGGCAGCTAGTAAAATTAGAAAAATAATTAGTAATAATTATAATTTTAAAACAAATCAAATAAGTACAGTTATGTTTAGTGATACTACAATTTCAAAAAATAATTTTTCAGATTTTTTGTTTTATTTAAAAAAATGATTCCACAAAAAGTTGAAGAAAAGCAAGAATTTAAACTAAATATTATATTTCAAGATCATCATCTTGAACCAATGGAAAAAGTTACAACTCATATTTCACATTTTGATAGTGAAAATATTAATAATTTACCAGAAAAATTAACAAAAGAAAGAAAGATTTTGAACGTATACAATCTCTTATCAAATCTGAAAAATTATTTTTTACTAAAATTACTTCAAATAATTGCGAAAAAAATAAACAACCTTCTTCAGAGTTATTATTTGAATTAATTAAACCTCTAATTTTTTTAAATAAAGAACAATTATTTTTTATTAGATCATGTGTTCTCTCTGAAAAAATTTCTATATTTCCACCAAATGATGAAAGTCAAAAACAAGCATTTGAAAATTTTAAATTACTTCAAACAAATGATTTAAAATTTAGTTTAAATGATAGTGAAATTATTGATTTATTAGATTTAATTGATAGTGAATTAAAGAATTTAGCAAAAGAAATTGATTTAAATTTTCCATTTACTATAATAGATGAAAAATATGATCCTTCATTTGATTATAGTACAAATTTAATGTACAAACTAACTAATACAAATTTGCTAGCAAATTTGTATAATTCTGTAAAGCAAAGAAACATAAAGATATCTCAGAAAAGACTAAAAATTGAAAATTTAGAAGATGAATTAATATTATTCCTATTAAAGATAAAAAATATTTTGTCATAACACCATTTCCAAGACAGGGAACTACAAGATCAATAACGTTAATAATGCAAAAAGTAAGAGATAGTATACAAAAGAAAGAAAATATTGAATTAGAAACAAATAAAGAGCAATTTAAAGAATAAAAGGAATTAGTCATTTTTTAAATGAAAATAAAAAATATGAAATAAATTCAGTAGATTTAGACAATCAACCTTCAACAAGTGGATATAAACCATCTAGTCTGTAAATACAAAAAAAGTTACACAGATTACACTAAACATTATCCAATCAGTAGTAAATTTTCTAGTACAAATATGCCAACAATATAAATAAAAACATAAAAAATATTTTAGTTGAATAAGTTGTGCAATAATTTTTTATTTTAAAATCAATGAGAAGCCATCAAATTTGCTTATATACAAATGATTTAAAAATTTATATAAAATTTAGAAATAAAAAATACTAACAATTTTATTTCTATTCAAATAGAAGATGAAATAAATTCTATGGATTTAACAAATCAACCCTCAACAAGTCAAAATCATTTAACTGTGTAAGGAAAAAACAAAAGAAATTATCATATCTAAATTCATACTTTATAAGTAAATATAAAAATAATAATCTTAGTTTATTTAGTATGTTTTTAATTTATTACTTTAGTTTCAAAATATATGATTTATTGAAAAGGAAACAAAATTATAATGATATATCCAATAATAGAACACCCAATAAAAGGAAAAAAAAGGATAAGATCTTTATCCTATGTTAAATTAAATGAAGAAGAAAATGAAAATAAAGAACTAATAATTCAAGATGATCAGGAAATATTAAATTTTTTTCATAGTGATAAAAATTTACAGACAAATCAAAAAATAATTTCTAAAATAATAACTGATCCAATAAAAGGAAAGAAAATGATAAAATCTTTATCTTGTATTGAATTAAATGATGAAGAAAATGATGAAGAACTTATAGAAATTAATATTGATCAGTTAATTAATGATAAAGATTATACAATTTTATTTATAAATGAAAAAGAGCAAAAATTTCAAAAAATATTACAAGACAACAATGAATTGATACAAGGACAAAAAAAACTAATCAATCAATTATTTAATCACAATTTAAAAGCTCAAGATTTAGTAAATAGTCAAAGTGAAAGATTGACCAGTTTATTAGATAAACAAATAAAAAAATTAGAACAAGAAAATATAAAACAAAATATAAAACAAAATAAAGAACATAATATTTTAAAGGGCAAGTTAACAAATGAATGTATAGATTTAACAGAAAAAAATAAGTGTTTAGAAAATGAAAATTTAAAATTAAAAGAAAAAAATAAAGAGTTAGAAAGTGTATGAAATAACAATAGAAATCTTACTAATCAAGTTCAACAGTTAAATTTAATATGAAATGAAAAAGAAAAATTTAAACTTGAAAATAGTAAATTAAATAACCACTTACAGTTATTAGAAAATCAAATTCAATGCTATAGTAATCAAGTTCAACAGTTAAATAAAAAATTAATCCTAAAAAATGAAAAATGTGAAAATCAAATTAAAGGAATCAACAGTATATGAGCTCAAAAAGAAACTTTAAATAAAGAAAAACAAACTGAAAAACAAAAAAATAAACAAGAAGTTAAAGAATTAGAAAATAAGCAAGATTTATTAAATAAAAAACTACAACAAAGTGAAACTAATCAATTAAGATTAACTGAACAATTAAATGAATTAAATAAAGAAAAACAAAATTTAATTAATGAAAATCAACAATACAAGCAAACGATAAATCAATTAAATAAAATTAATCAAAAACTTAAAAAGCAAATAAATCAATCCAAAAAAAGATTTTTAGAACGTGAAGAATTAAATGATTTAAAAAAATTAAAAGTTGGACAAGAAAAAAAAATTAGAAAACAACAAGATGAAATTGAACAACTGAAATGAATGATTAATTTAGATAAAGAAGCAGAATATAATACTCATGAAGAAGACTATTATTACTATGAAGATGATTTAGAAAAAAGCAATAAAAAATTAGAAAAAGAAAATGAAGATTTAAAAAATGAAAATATAAAAATACAAATAATAAGTGATTTAAATATTGAAAGATTAAACTATGAAATTGAACAAGCAAATTTAGTAATTACTAAATTTTATAATCAACCTTCAACAAGCAGTGGGCATATATATACAAATGATCCAAATGGTGCAAAAACATTTTTACTTGCTCAACAAATTAATAATTACTCAAGTGATTCAAATGATGAAGAAAATTATGATAATGTTTTGTAATCTGTGTTTCTTTGTTTTACATCTTTGGTGAGCTTGGTTTATATCCACTTGTTGAAGAATGATTCTGACAATTAATAGAATTGATTTCTGATTTTATTTTATCAATTTTTTGATCAAGTTGTCTAACTCTTCTTTCTTCATCTGCTTGTGAATCAAGAAGTCTTTCAATATGATGTTCAGCTTGTCTGGATTTTAATCTATGTTCATTTGCTTTTCTTGTTTCTCATCTATCTTCGCTACTCATTCCTGCATTCTTTGGTTGACGTAGCATTTTTTCAACTTCATATTCAAACGCAGAAGCACTTTCTTCATCTGAAATTTGTTCACGCTCAGTTTTTCTAATTTCATTTTTTAATGATCTAATTGTTAGCAAGACTTCACTTTTTTCTTTTTCATTTTGTACAAGTTCTTGCTTAAGTATCTCTATTTTGTGAAATTCATCCATTTTTAACACTCCTTTTAAAAATCCATTTAATTTTTTAATTCTTTATCTGTTTAAATATTACTCTTTTTTTATTTTTTTAAAAAAAAGATTGTTTAATTTATAAAATTTGTTAAAAAATAAGCATAAACTAAATATAGTTTTTATATATTACTTATTTGATTTAATTTTAATGTAAATAAGTTTAAAAGAGGTGTTAATATGAAAAACATTTATGAATATGATATTAATAAAAATGAAATAATAAATGATAGTAAATTATTACCAACTGATTTAGACCCCCAAGCTACAATTACTATACAGTACAGGTAGTTCTGTGCAAGGGAGTATATCTCCCCACCCACTTAATTATTTTTTGATTAAGTGTTTTTTTTATATTATTTCTGCAATAAGTTCTTCATAAGCTTGTTTTTGACGTCAATAATAAGGATTTGTTCAAATACTATTTAAATTATTCTCAATAGTTTTAAATGTTTCAGAATATGAAATTTTAGATTTAGATAAATTATTCAATTTCTTTTCATTTAATAAATTCAATATTTGCTTTAAATTTTTCCCTTCTTTAATTCCATTTAATAAAATTTTAATGCTAGGAATATTTTTTTGTGTTTCTCTACAAAAATAATTCAATGTATTTTGTAAATCAATTAATCCTTTAATACTATTTAATCCCTCATTAATTGGCACAATAATTACATCTGAAAGCATTAAAAAACTTACAGATAGTTCATTAATTGTTGGAGGATAATCAATTAATACATAATCATAACTTTCAAATATTTCTTGATTATTTTGATAAATTATATCAGATAATAAATATTTTTCTTTTTCAGAATATGTTGCATTTATTGTAGCTGAAACTTTATTTAATTCTTCATTTGCCATAATAATATCAATATTTTTATATTTTGTTTTTTCAATTAAATTAACAATTTTAATAAGTTTTACTGCTGATTTTGAAGCAATTATATCTAAAATGCATTTATCATTTTTAGTATCATTATTTACTTGCATAGTAATTGTAGCTTGGGGGTCTAAATCAATTAGTAATACTTTTTTATCTTTTAAAGCAAGTTTATAAGCAATATTTTTGCAAAGTGTAGTCTTTCCTACACCACCTTTTTTATTACAAATAGAAATCATTTTCATAATTATTTATTCTCCTTTATTAAATCAATCAGTTAAAATTTCATTCATTAAAGTTGTATAACTTCATTTTTTATCCTTAGCTTGTTTTCTAAATTTTCTTACTAATTCAACTTTACATGTCATTGGTGGCATAATATCTTGATAATCAATTTTATTATATTTTTTAGTTTTATTATAACTTGATACATTTTCAATTGTTTTTAAAATATCTTTATTTGAAATATCATTCTCTAAAAATGAATTTCTTATTTTTTTTATTTGTGGCATAATATCAACTCCTATTATATTTTATTTGAATTAAATTGTTGAATGTTTGAAAAACTATTTATAGATTCTATAAATTTGGGAATTGAAATTGGCAAAATATCAAGGTTTTCAGCATATTTTATATATTTAGAAAATGTTAGAGTATCATTTGAAACTTTAGGACAAATTAATACAGCAAAACTATTGGAAAATTCTCTAATAAAATCTTTTAAATGTCTAGTTATAGCAGGCATTTCTCTAATATTTTGCGCAGTTCCTGTTAATAATGTTACTTCAAATAAAGTATTTCCAAATTTATCTATACAAATAATGTCAGCTTTACCGCCAGATGCAAATGATGTTGGCATTCCTTCATCATCTATTTTATAATTAGGTTTAATTTGTAAGTTAATAAATTTTTTCTTTAGTATTAAAGCAGTTAAAAATTCTAAACGTAAGGAGTTATTAATAAACTTTTAAAATTCATTATTTGTTTTTTAAATTCATCTGAATATGAGTTAATATTGGCCATAATTATAGTTCCTTTCTTTTCATTAATTTGTTCACTTGTCTACGTAATTAGTGTCCAATAAAGTGTAACCCATCCATTACTAAACATTACCTTGGTTGTTTTTATTTATTTCGTTCCATTACTCTATCAACAAATTTTTCGATTTCATTAGTTTGTTCTAAATTCAAACCCAACTTTATTAATTCTTGTTTGACATTTTCATATTCAACATTTTTGTTAACTGATTTAAAAACTATCATATCTCTCATTAATTCTTTGATCTTTTTATCATTCAATATTCAACCTTGTTGATAAGTAAGTCATTTTTGTTTTGTTTTTTCAATTTCTAAATGATTAAAAATCATTTTTAAATTTGTAGAATTACGAAAATGTGAAAGCGATTTATAATTGTAATTTGTAATTTTTTTAGAAATTCCTCTAACTAAATTCTTATCTCAATGTTTTTGATTATGTTTTCAAATTGAAGTTTGTAATATATCATAACGATTACGACTAAAAGGACTAGTCGATAACTTAAAAATTTCCCTACCTTTTCGTTTATCAAAACTTAGATCAACAGTTGCTAAAAAAATATGAATATGAGGAGTTTTTTCATCAACATGTAAACTTGCACCCAAATAATTACTATCATTTCCATAAGTGTCTTTTAACTCTTGTTTAACTCAATCAATTTGACTTTCACCTCAAGCTTGTAGTTTGTGTGAATTTAAAATATCTTTAATTCCTCATTTATATTTATCAACTGTTTCATTTTCTTTGTTATAAACTAATTCTTCATGATAATTTACAAATTTTTGTTGTTCTCATCAAATAGGAGAAATATTTACTAAAACTTCTTGCATAAGATATTTGTTTGTTGAATAACTTTCTCATGTTTGTTTTCTTGTATTTCTTGTTTTTAACATTGTTTTTTCAAATTCTTTTTTAATAATATCAATTTTATTTAAAAGTAAGTCCTTTATAAAAATTGACTTTTTAGTTTGTTCATTAGTAAATAGTTTATCTTTAATTCAATAAAAATTATTTTTAGTTTGTGATTGAAAAACATTATCTTTTTTATCAACCACTTCTCTAAATGCATGTTTTATTAAATTTACACTTTTCACTTGTCCTTTAACTTTATTTACTAAAATCGAAGCTTTATTACCATACATTGCTATCACCAATATCTTTCATATTTACAATTATAAATCATTTCAAAATGATTACACAAATTTTGTGCAATTACGTAACTGTGTTATTTATATTTTATATTATACTTTTGGAAACTTTAATTTTTTAAACAACCAGTTTTAACAAATTATCACAGATATATATATATATATTAATATTCATATCAGTAAAGGTTAGAATTAAAAAATTAAATAAAGTATTTTATGTATTATAAATACTTAAAAAGAACATCTTTTTTGTATCAATTTTAAATTTGTTAATTATATATTATTATATATTATTATATATTATTATATATTATAAGATCAATAAATATATATACAGTATGTATATTTTGATATGAATTCTAACCTTTACTGATATGAATTCTAACCTTTACTGATATGAATTCTAACCTTTACTGATATGAATTCTAACCTTTACTGATATGAATTCTAACCTTTACTGATATGAATTCTAACCTTTACTGATATGAATTCTAACCTTTACTGATATGAATTCTAACCTTTACTGATATGAATTCTAACCTTTACTGATATGAATTCTAACCTTTACTGATATATTATGATATAATAATTTTGTATTTTAAAAAAATTTATAAGGGGTTAAGTAATGACAAGAGATTTAGTAAATAAACATGAGAATAAATTTATTAAAAAATCAAATGTTATAGTTCGTGCAGTTACTAATCAAAGTGCAGGAATTATGACTCAAAGATTATTTAATTTTTTAATAAAAACAGTACAAGAACAAAATTCAAATAATATTAAAGATAATAAAAATAAAATATATTTTTTTGCTATTGATTTTTGTAAATATTTTAATATTAATCAAAATGCTTTATATAATCCTATAATTTATAAAGGAAGAGAAACAACAGTTTTAAAAAAAGAAATTGATGAATTAACAAGTTTGAAATTTGAGTTTTTAGATGAAACAAATAATAAATATGATTTAATTAATTTATTTAATTCTGGTGGTTATCATAATGGAATAATATATGTTGAACCTAACACTAATCTGTTTAAAAAACATTGTATTGATTTAAAAAGAGATTATATAAATATTTTTTTACCTTATACAAAAGAAGTTACTACTAAATATTCAATGCGTTTATATGAGTATTTACGAAGTTATTTGTATATGAATGCAAAAACCAAAAAAGTACCAATTTATAAACATGAATGAAATTTTGAAAAACTGACTAAAATTTTAAATTTAAGTTTAAATAGTAGTTATTTTAAAAATATTAGTATGTTAAAAAATAAGATTTTAGAACCAGTTAAAAAAGATTTAGAAAAAACTGATATTATTTTTACTTATGAATTGATAAAAATTGGACGAAAATATAGCAAAATTATTTTAAATACGCATTTAGATTTAGAGAAATTTAATTCTCAAAATCCTGAACTTGAAAAAGTCCAGCCAAAAAAAGAATTTAAAGTATGTAAAGAATATAAAAATAAATCAAAGTTAATGGCAAATAATTTAAAAAATCAAAAAAATCAAATAATTGAAAAAACCATTTTAAGTGATGAACAAGTACAAAGTATTTTAGATAATATTGATAGTAATTAATTAAATTTTTATTTTCTTAAAATATCTTTGTAATTAGGATTTTGTTCGGCTATTATTTGTTTATAAATTGTATCACGGTATTTTGCACAGCCATCAATAACATTATCTAAAAGATTTTGAGCAACACGTACTTCAAAAATTTCTCCAGCACATTTTTGAATAATCGGTTCTATACAATTTTCATTTTTAATCTTAATAAAATATTCTTTAGATAATTCTTCTTTAATAAATTCATCTATTTTTTTAATGTAAGCTCCACCACAAATTGTGTGATATTTTTATCTTCTTTTTTTTAAATCGCTAATAATACTACTAGCTGCTTTATTTCCAGCAGTTCTTTAACACTGTGCGAATGACCGGAATAACATGTTCTTTAAATTCAACTTTCATAACATTTTCACGAATTTGTTCGGGTGTAATTTCAATAGTTTTAGAAATTGACATTGTTTCTCCGGGTTGGGAGTCCAATCTAGGTAATGAAATTCCTGAAATAGTATACGGTTTTTCATTTTGATATTTCATAAGTGAGCCAATGTTTTTAAGAACATCTTCAGCTTCTTTTGTTCCAATTTTATAGCATGTTTTTTGGCAATATAATCTTTAATTTTTTGTGTTAAAAAATCTCCAGCACAATGTGTTGTATATGAATATAAGATTGAATCATTATTAATGACAGCAATATCAGTACTTCCTCCTCCAATATCAATACACATAATTGCTGTTCTAAAAATATCTTGTCCCGAACCTAAAGCTGCCATTTTTACTTCTTCTTGTACAAAACCACGAAGAGCTCCTAATTGATGAACAATATTTTCTAGAGCTTCTCTTTGTATGGTATTGATTTCACTTAGTGTAGCCATTAACACAATTAAGTCACGATTTTTATTTATTTTTTCTAGTTCTTTTGAATTTTTTTATAGTATTATTATCAATTTGTTTTGAATTTTTAATTTCTAGTCTGAAATCTTGAAAATTTTAGCCAGAATACGCTGTAAAGCATCGGGATCAGCAATATTATCATCACAAACTGGATGTTTAATAATAACATTTTCATTGCTTTTATCCATCAATGCTTTTGCTTCTTCACCATAAATAATTATATTTTTTTCATAATCTTCGGCTAAATATGTTGGTGATCATATCTAAGACCAGTATTAATATATCTAGCTTTAAAATTTTCAGTTCCAATATCTAAAGCTAATCACTGATAATCATTTATAGATTTAAGCTTATTGTTTTTCTTAATTTCTTTTATTTTTTTAAGCATTTTCTTTCCCTCATTTTTAAAAAAAAATTCAAATCCTAAATTTTCTTATTTATGATTTTATCAAATTTACTGAATAAATCTTTATTAAAGAATTCTTATTTTTTTAAAATTTTAAAATAATTTATTAATAATTATATATTTAATTTTAAAATAATTTTATTTTTTATTTAATTTTAAAATTAATTGTATAATTAATATACAATTAATTTTGTTGTAAAAAGGAGGAAAATATGAGTAAAATTTTATCATTTATAAATAATAAAGGTGGAGTATTAAAAACTACTTTAACAGTTAATTGTGCTTCTTTATTGGCATTACAAGGACATAAAGTATTGATTATTGATATGGATGCACAAGGTAATGTTGGCTCTAGTTTTGGTCAAAATGTAGAAGCATTAAAATATACTATTTATGATATTATATTTAATGATGTAAATATTAATGATGTAATATTAAAAATCCCTTTATTGAATAAAAAACTAAATGAAATTGATATTTTACCTTCTAATTCTAAAATGTCATTTTTTGATGTTGAAATTATTAATAGAGCTTTTAAAGAAAATAATAAAAATATTATTTTTAATAATTTAGTATTATTAATAGAAAAAATTAAAAATAACTATGATTACATATTAATTGATAGTCCTCCTTCAACTGGTTTAATTATGAGTAATGTATTATGTGCCGTTGATGATATTTTTATTCCAATTCAACCAGAAGCATACAGTTATCAAGGATTCAGTAATCTCATATCATATATAAATGAAATTAAACAAGAATATAAACTAAAAATTAAAGTTTCAGGACTTATTCCAACACTTGTAAATAAAAGAACAAATTTACACAAAATTATGGTTGAAGCAATTACTGATAAATCAAAACATCACAATATAAAAATATTGTCTTCAATACCTTTGTCTATAAAACAAGCTGAATCAATTGCTTCTCATAATTTACCTTTGATTTTAAGTAATATTAATCATCAACATAGTAATATTTATGTTTCTTTATTAAAAGAAATGAATTTAAATTAAAAGGAGGAATTACAATGCCTTTAAAAATTAATTTAGATGCATTTGATAATATAAAACCACCAGAAAATAAAAAAAATATAAAAAAATCTGATGATATTAAAGAAAATTTAGATTCAAAAAATCAAGACAAACAAATATCAACAGATTTATTAAATATCATTAAATCACAAAAAAAAGAAGAAAAAAAATATAAAACTTTTTATCTTCCTATTAACGTAATAAATAAATTAGAAAAAATTGCAAAAATAAAAAAAACAAAAGAAGTAAATATAATTATTGATTTAATTAATTTTATAGATGTGTAGGTAATTTTTAGGAATTATAAAAGAATATCTCATAGTGGAATGGCAACACTTTTTAGGACTATTTTTTGGTAGATATTTTTTCTTGATAATTAACTGGAATTAAGTAGTTTAAAGTGCTTTGGATTCTTATATAATTTATAAAGTTAAAAACTAGACTTTTTAAAATTTTAATAATAAATAAAAATTAAGTGTCTAATTCTTTTATAGCATCATAAAGTTTACTAACAATAAAAGCTAAAGTGGGATCACCACCAAAAAGAACAGCAACTTTGGCACTTTCTAAAATTTCATCACGTGTTGCTTTTAATTGCAACGCATTATTAATATGTTTTAAAATACATTCATGACAACGGTTGTAACTAGCTATACCAATTGCAATTAATTCTTTAGTTTTAGTATCAAGATTATCATTTTTCATAATTTCTGAATTTAAAAAACTATAAGCTTTCATGAAATTTATTTCTTTTTTATTAAAATCTATTAAATTATTATTTAACTTTTCTAAAATTACTTTTTAACTTGACATGATAATTTTTTCCTTTTTTTTGTTATCTAAATAATAAATTATTTTCCATTTCCAATCTACGATTTTTATACTAATTTTAAAGCAAAAGGAAAAACACAACCCAAAGATGGACTAGTAATAATATTGCCATCCATTATAACTGGTAATTTATTATTTATTTTGCCTATATTTTTTACTGCTTCTAAACAAGAAGGATAAATAGTATATTTTTTATCATTTAATAATCCAAATTCTGCTAAAACCATTGGTCCAGCACAAATAGCAGCAATTATTTTTTGCTCTTTATTTGCATTTGTTAATCATTCTTTTAATTTTTTTGATTTTTTTAAATTTATAACTTGATCTCAGCCCCCAGGTAAAATAAAGCCTTGATAATCTTGATAGTTTGCTCGATCAAAATTAATATCAATTAATATTGAATCTATTACAACTAGTTACTTCTTTATTACTTAAATTTATTAAATCAACTGTAATATTTGCTCTTTTAAGCAAATCAGCAGTAACTATTGCTTCTCCCTCTTCATAACCATTTTCTAAAAACATCGCTACTCTCATTAAAATTTTCATCTCCTTATTTTTAAATAGTATTTTTTCCTATTAATTTTATTAAAAAATAGAAATATAATTTTATTTTAATTTTATGTTTATAGTTATATAAATCTTATGTAAAATTATCATGTTTTAATAAAAAATAAAAGTCTATTTTATTACTGATTTAACAATATATAATATTTTTACTAAATTTTTTGGTTCTTTATAATGAATATTTAATTTAAATCCTAAAATAATAATTGTAGATATTAAAATTATTGAATCTAAACTTACAATTTCTCAATTTTTTATAAATATTCCATAAGTTATTCATAAAAAACAAGATAATAGTTGAATTAATAACATCAAAAATGATAAATCACGTACTCTTTTTGTTTTAATAATTTTTATACTTTGAGGTAAAAATATAAAACTATTTATAGCAACTGCTAATTAGCCAATTATTTCTACATTCATAAATTACCTCCTTTGTTTTATTTAAATAATATTATTTTTTTTGATTTTTAATACAAGTTCTAAACTTAAATTTTCTTTGATTTTTAGTATATAATTTTGTAAATCTTTTTCATTTTTAATTTGTTTAATTATATTTTTAATTTCATGACTTAAATCTTGTTTTAATAATCAATTAATCTTATCTTTTATAGTTTTAATTTCATTATTAATGCTAATAGTTATAATATTTTTATTTTCAATTTCATTAATAACACTAGTTTTTCCTTTACTATAATTCTTTATTTTTCAAATTGGTAATGTTTCAATTTTGGCTACATTAAGACGATTGTATTTAATAATTTGCGTATTCACTGGAAGTTTAATAAGAGTTTCAGCAGTAATTAATTGTGTTTGTTTTTGATATGTTGTAGTTGAAGTATGTTTTTCACTTTTAGTCGTACTAGTTTCATTTACTTTAATTGTCCCATATTCTTCTGCTAGTATCTTGGCATTTTGATAATCATTAGTATGTAAAAAATATTTTAAGTTACAATTAGCAATCAGTGTACGATAATTTTTATATTTATTTTTAAGTTGTTCAAAATCTTGAATGACCAACATAAATCAAATATTTCTACTTCTTGCAGCAGTTATTCAATTATCTATTTCTTTAATAGTAGGTAAATTAGCAAATTCATCTAATAAAAATAGCATTGGTCTTTTTAATGTTTTAAGATTTGAATAATCGGCTTTACCAACTAAAAACTTATATAATTGTGCAATAAATAAATTTGCTAAAAAATGATATTCATTACTATGGTCAGATAAAATTAAAAATAAAACAGTTGGTTTATCAATAAATTCTTGAAAATCAAAATTATTAGTAGAAAGTATTATTTCTAAATTTTCAAATTTGTTTAAGACTGTTTTAGTTGTTGACATTAAACTATCAATTTCTTTATTAACTTTGATATATGATTTTTGTTTTCATAATTTAAAAATATAGTTTAATGGATTTCATTGATTACCTATTTCAAAATTTTTTAAATCTAAAACTTTAATGTTATAACCTTGTTTTTCTAAAATTAAAGATTGTTTTTCAAATAATTCACCCTTAGGGTCGCTAATAATCATGCTTGGTTTATATATAGAGTAAGCATTTAAAATAATGGTTGGAATGATAATATTTTGAGTTTTACCACTTCCTATTCCCCCAATTACAAGAGCATGTGTTTTATTTATAGTATTTGCAATTGGTAATTTATGAATAATTGATAATTTTGTAACAAAACTGTATTTATCAGTTTTATGATATAAACAACATTCTGCAAAGTTTTTAGTAAATTCTTTTTTACTTAAAAACTTATTTTCTTGTAAATCATTGCTAAAATTATTTTTATAAAAACATTTTCATCAAAGAAAAAATGATATGCTTGCACAATAAATTAACGCTAAAATTAAAGAAAAAGGAGCAAAAAAATAATTAAATGGTTCGAAAAAAGTAAAGTTTAATTTTTGTAAAAAAATAAAAATATTTAATACACTTGCTATATATCAAAAAATTATTGATGTAAACAAAGTTAAAATTATGCAAATTAATAGTTTTTTATTAATTTTAAAATATTTCATTTATGACAATATTATTTATTCTTCATTTATCTTATTTCAACCATAATATGTTTTAAAAGATAAGTTATACAACGCATCTACTATATTTTTAGAAGTTATATTTTTTAATTCTTGTAAAACAGTATCATTGGCATTACTTTTAAATTCAGGCATACTACTAATTACTTTATTAATAATATTCTTAGATATCACTAAAAACAGCAAATATGAGCGATTTTAGGTATATATAATTAAAACAAAGGAGATTAAATAAATGACGGCAGAAGTATTTTTTGAACCAGAAAATGAAGAGTTTAACCTTTATATTGATAATAAAGAAGTCAAGCATGGTGGTAAATTTAAAAAAATTAAGTGAAAAAATGCACAATTAGAATTATTCAAAAGATTTAAAGAAATTAAACAAAATATTTGAATTCAAATATATGATGTTTATTTAGATAAATCAGAAAATGTTATTGGTCTTGGTTTTAGAATTACTTCTGAAGCCAGTTTTTATCATGAATATCCAGACATAGATTTTGATATAAATGGTTTTATTCTTGGTGATTTAGAAGAAGAATTAAAAGATATAAAAGTTAGTAGTCAAAAATGATACAAAATAGTTAATAATTTTTATAAAGTTTTAATAAATTTACAAAAAGAACAAAAGCAAACAGTTATGGAACTATCCAACACCAAAGAAAATAATGAGAGATTAATAAATTAATAAGGAGAAAATATAATGAAAAGACTATTATCATTACTTGCAGTTTCTACATTAGTATGAATAAGTACAAGTAATTTAAAACCATTGTTTATAAATAATTTTGTAAATACTGGTTTTAAATCAAATCAAGTAAATAATAAAGACATTAGCATTAGAAGTAATAATGATAATCCTTTTATTAATCCCATAAACAACGCACCTAAGAACATATTAAGTCTTAGTATTACTTCTGATGGAACAATTTGAGTAGGTACTGATAATGGTTTATATAAGAGTGTTGATGGAGAAATTTTCAATAAGGTAATGAAAGGGTTTAATGTTAATACTATTTTAACTAAAAATAATGGAATAATTTGAGTAGGTGATGGAACTTGTCTTTATAAGAGTACTGATAATGGAATTAATTTTGATAAGATAATTAAAAATCCAAATGATGTTGTTAATTGCTGAAAATTTGCACCGAATGGAACAATTTGAGCAAGTAGTAACATCGGTCTTTATAAGTCAACTGATGGAAAAACACTTACTCCTATTCAATTAATAGGAACTACTCCTAAAACCAATCTTGAAATTTCATTAAATGGTTCAATTTATGTATCAGTTAATGGTGTTGGTTGAGATAATAGTGGTTTATATAAGAGTGTTGATGGAGAAAATTTTAATAAAATTTCGTCATTATCAGGAAAAGAATGATTACAAAATAATAAAAATATTAATGCAGTTAAAAGTTCAAACAAGGGAACTATATATGTAGGAACTGAGACAGGTTTATATAAGTCAACTGATGGAATTCTCTTTAATGAGATAGTAAACATAAAAGTTCAGTGTATACTAATGGTTCTGATGGAACAATTTGAGTAGGTACTAGTGATGGGTTATACCATTCTATTGACGGAACTATTTTTAATAAGATAGTAAATAATAAAAGTATTATTTATACGGTTAAGAACGCACCGAATGGAACAATATATGTAGGAGAGTATCAGGGATTATATAAAATTGATTTAATTGATAATTTATTAACTTTAAATCAACCTAACTATATTGGTGATAAATATGATGGATTTGTTTATAAAAATGAACAAAAATTAGATTTTAAAGAACAATACTTAAAAAGTGCTACATTAGATGGAAATTCAATTACAGTTCCATCTACAGATGTGGATATGCCTAGTGGTGAACATATTTTACTTTTAACTTTAAAAGATGAATATAAAAAATATCTTGATTTATTTAGTGGTGATATTACAACTGGTCAAGTTACATATAAATTATGAGTAAAGACATCAGTTGATAAAAGTAAGGTTAGTTATGAAACAAATAAAGATACAGACTTATTATCTGGTTTAGTTTCAGATTTAGGTAATACAAATGGTTGTGATATTATTCAAACAAAAGCAAAAACTGGAACACATAATGCAACTTTAAAAACTTTATTTAATTCAAAAATACTTGATGATCAAAAAAGTTTTTATGTACAAGGAACAGTTGATGTAACAACAAATGATTTTACAGAAACTGGAATACATCAAGTTTTAAATTTAACTAAAACTGAAATAAATGTTGATGGAATTTACAAAATGCACTTAGTTGATATTGTTGGTAATGTTTATGAATGTTATTATGAATTAGGTCAAAGCAATTGAAAACTTAAAGGAACTTTTAGTGATGATGAATTAAATAAATTGTCAACTAAATTAAATGTAACCGTTAATTTAACTGATCCTACACAAAAACAAGAAGCTAATGGTTGATTACAAAAATATCAAAGTGTTGCTGATAGTACTTTTAATAGCACTGTTTTAAGTAAAGGTAAAGGATTCAATATTATTGTAAATGATTTACTAATTGGATATAAAGAATTTTTAGATCAAGTTACTTATGTAAATACACAAACATCATATGCTATAAATCAAAGTAAATTAGATAAAGTAATTAGTGATATTGCAGAGCAAAAATTACAAGATGACTTAGCAAAATTACCACAAAATTTAAATATTGATACAAGAAATGTAGTTAATAAATCAAGTTTGAAACATTTGTACAATAAATATATCAATTAATGAATTATAAATTATTAAAATTTTGTTTTTTTAATAAAAATTTTAAATTATATATTGTCTACTATATTCTTTTAATTTTTCTTCTCTTTATTGTTTTTTAATTTAAAGATTTATTATTTATTAGATTTTTTTCTATTACAACTTTTACATAAAATTTGACAGTTTTCAATAATTGTTTTTCCACCCTGACTTCATGGGTCAATATGATCAGCTCCCATTTCTTCAATTGAAAAAGTATTTTTGCAGATATTACATTTACCATTTTGTAATTCAAACATTGTTGTTTTTTGCGATTCATTAAATGTTCTTAAATTTAAATAACTTTCATTTCTTGTTAAAACATATTTATATATACCAACTTTATTTAATACTTCTTCATCAGACATTAATTTTTTAATTTCTAGTTCTAAATCATCTACATTGATTTTAGTATCTTTAAAATTTAAAAATAACTCATTTCAATCGACATTTTTCATTTGTTTTCTGATAATTAGAAATGTTTTCTGAACTCAATTTATAACTTTATTAAAGTATTCTCACAATTCATTAGCATTTTTATCTAACATATGTTTACCCATATATTCTTCAATACTTTTATCATTAGTAGATTTTATTATTCATTTTAGAGCAAGTTCTAAAATTTCTTGTCTGTTAGGAATTCCTGTAATAAAATTTTTTGCAATTATTATAGCAGGACAATTAGTTTTACTAAAATATTTTTTAGCACTATTTAATCAACTTTTTTAACTTTAGCAATATTTAAATTAGAATTTAATTTTTTACTCATAAAATTCAAGTCACCTATTTTATTATTATTTTTAATTATAAAAGGAATAAAACACTAATTAATTATATCATTTATCTATTTACATTTATTTTTTATTTAATTTTAAATTACCAAAAAAATAATTTAATTTTTGAATTATAAATAGTAAAATACATTATTTATTTAAATACATATAAATATGTTTTATAAACGGTTTGGCAGATGATCATTTTTTTTCTCATTTGGAAAAAACAAATATATTAAAACTTTTTAATAAAAAAGAATTATTACCCACATTAATATACTTACCAGCTGAAATTATTTTTGATGTTGAAAATAGTAAAATAGATAATTTGCTTCACAAAAAATATACTTTTTTAACAATTATTAATAATAATTTTGCAAAGCAGATAGAATCATTTATTGTTTCAAAATATAACTTTATAATTCATCAAGATGAAAATCGTACACTTAAAGATTTAAAAAAAATAATCATTAATTATGTTAATGAAACATTTAAAATTCTTGATGTAGATGTAAAACTTGTTGATTTTGATAGCAAAAGTTTAAAACCAATTTTTAAAAGTAAATATAATGATTTTTTTAATATTAATTCACTTTCATCAGGAGAAAAACAGTTATTTTTTAGGATTCTTTTATTAAAAATTTTAGAACCTAATAATTCTATTATTCTTATTGATGAACCAGAATTATCACTTCATCCCTCATGACAATTAAAAATTATAGAAATATTTAAAAAAGTAGGTAAAAATAATCAAATTATAATTTCAACTCATTCACCTTATATTATTGGTTCAGTATCGAAAAAAGATTTAATTATATTGAAAAAAATAGCAAATAAAATTGAATTAGTAGATGTAAATAATTTAAATGAAACAAAAGGTATGGAAGTAAATGATATTTTAGACGAAATTATGGGTATAGAAAATACAAGAGATATTGAAACACAAGAAAAAATAAATAAAATTAAAGGCATGATAGCAGATAATAATTTTAATTCTTTAGATTTTAAAAATTTATATAATTCTCTTGCTGAACAATTAGGAGATTTAGATAAAGAAATAATTTTAATAAATTTGCTTTTAAATCAGGCTCAAAAATGCAAAAAATAGAAAAATTAAAAACTCCTGATTTTTGAGATGAAAATTATTATATTAAAAAATATAATAATTGAGATGATTTTTCAAAAGAAAATTGTATAAATAAAGAAAAGTTAAAAAAGTATATTTTAGAAAAAGAGCAAAAATTTATTAATCATTTTTTTTGTTGTTATTGTGATAGGTTTATTTATTTAATAAATATCCATATAGAACATTTTTTACCTCGTGATTTTTTTAAAAATCAGCAATTTTGTTATAGTAATATTTTTGTTAGTTGTAATGATAAAAAAACTTGTGGAAATTTTAAGGGGAATAAAAAAACATCTATTTTAAATCCCTCAAAAGATATTTTTACAGATTATTTAGAATATAAAATTAGTAATAATGGCATTGAAATTGTTACTAAGAATAATTTAAGTTTAAAATATAAAAAAACTTGTGAAGATACCATTAAAATTTTAAATTTAAATGAAAGAAGATTAGTTAATTATAGATATAATCTGTATATTATGTATGTTAAGAAAAAAATACCATTAGATTATTCACAAATTCATCCAGTATTGTTTAATTTTTTGAAAACATTACCTAAATTTTAAATATATAAGAGATTGTAATTACAATCTCTTTATTTTTTACATTTTCTGTGATTTTCTACTAGAACTTTGACTTGTTGAAGAACTTCACTGTTTATTTTTGATTTGTCTGGTTTTACATCTTTTCTGTTATCTAATTCTTGTTTTAAAATATCATATTCTGTTTGTAATTTAGTTTCTAAGTTTATCACTAGTTAAATTTTCTATAGTTTTTTCTACATTTTTTTTAATTTTTAATTCTTCTTTAGTTTTATCAAGATTTCTTTTGTTTACAAATGGCACTTTACGAATTAATGAATAAAAATTTTGTTTAATTCATACTTCAACTTTTTTTGTTTTTTTCTGTTGTATGGTTCATATTCCCTTATTAACAATTCAAACAATGCCAACAATACCTACTATTATAAATTGGCTTTTTATAAATTATGCAATTACTTACCTATTATTATTAATAAAGTAATTAGTAGTATGCCTGAATTTAAAAGTAATGCCAATGATACTGTTTTACAAGAATTAAAAAATATAACTTCTAAAAATCTACTAGATGCGTTGTATAATTATCTTTTAAAACATATTATGGTTGAAATAAGATAAATGAAGAATAAAAAATATTTTAAGGAGAAAAAAATGAAATATTTTAAAATTATAAAAATAAAATAACCAATGAACAAAAATATCAAAAAGTTAATGAAGATTTTGAAAAGTTAAATATCAAAAATAAAGTTACAAAATTAGAAATCACTGATAAAAAAAGTAAAAAATGTAATATATTGTAATTTTTAATAAAAAAGAAATGGTAGAAATTAAATTAAGAATTTTTTCAAATTTCTCATGTGTTTGAATATTCAGCGATATATATCTTTATCAGGATAAGGTCCAAGAGATGGATCATGTGAATATGTAGCTCCTCTTTGTGTTCTTATATCAATAGATCTAAAATTTGGATGATAAAAAACAAAATCTTTTAAGTGAGAATGGTATACATTGTTTGTTCAAAATGGATCATTTTGAATAAAAGAATTAGATCAATCTACATAATCTTGATTAGTAATAGAACCACCTGCTCCAGTATGATCAACTGCTGTTAATTGTTTTAAATATGGATTAATAACATTATCTGCAAAATTATCATTATTATTTTTATTATAATAATTTAGTAAAAAATTAACTCCTTGTTCATCTATACATGTAGTAATATAATCTGCTGCTAAAAATTTATAATCAACTTCAAATGAATTTACTTCGGAAATATACTTATCTTGGCTACCTACTTCAAAGATTGTTGGAGCAGGTAATATTGATATTCCAAGATATACTCCTTTACCATTATCATACGAAGGAACATTATCCATATATCAGCTAGCAGTAAATGTAAGCAAACATGCATCAACTAATGGAATCAGTGGACTTCCAATACCGCTAGCTAATAATATAGCGTTAACAGCCAACACAAATGATGCTTGTCCATATGCTAAATATTGTTGGATTTTTTTAACTGTATTTGATGACATATATCAATAAAAATAATCTCCAAATCCTCATCAAGGAAAATATACACCATTATAATTCATTGGAAATGATATTCCTAGTTTATTTTTTTGACAATTATTACTTTGATTTAAATATTGTTCGTATTTATTATTTGTTTTTAACAAATTATCTTTATTACTAAAAATCTTTAATAATTCATCTTTATAATTATAATTTTTCCCATTAACAGTATAATTAATATCTTTTTTACATTTATCATTTATATTTTTTATTGTACTGTTAATGGCACTATTTAAATTTTGAATATCAACTAAATTTAAACTATCATATCTTTGCAATGTTTTATTTTTTTCAGTAAATTTTGTTTTGTTTAAAACTTTATTAACACTTTGTAAATTAGTACTTATTAGATTATTATTAACTAAATTTGCACTAGCAGTTCCTCACTAAAGTACTTATTGCAAGCATGCTTAATATTTTTTTCATTTTATTACACCTTCTTTATGTACATCATAAATTTAAAAGGATATTTTAGATTGATAAAATAGTTTTTATGAACATATAAATATTAATCTGAAATTAGGAAGTAACTTCTTATCTAATATAATTATAACACTTTTCATATAAAACAAAATGTATTGTAGCAATATTTTTATAAATACTATAAATATTTATATACATATAGTATTTATATTTAAAAAATATATAAATTTTGAATTGTAAAATTAAAAGTGACAGTAAAAATAAAAAATACATTATAACTTCAAATTATGATATTTTTTTAATTATTCTTGTTTATTTTTCACTTTTAATTGATTTTTTTAAATTAGATTTTCTATTTTTTCTTCTTTTCTTGCTCTTGCAACTCCATTATATTTAGGATTTGTACGTGAACGAATTACTCAACCAATCGCAACTACAACTAATAATAATGGAATAGCAATACCAAACCCCATAGCTAATTGTCAACCATGAAATTTGATATTTGCTTGACTTTGTAATCAATTATGATAACTTTGTCCATCTGCAAAATTATCAATTTCACTTTTTGTTTGTGGTTTTTGTTTAGCATTTAAAATTTTATCAATACTATATCCATGTAAATTCAAGCCACTTTCAGCATTTTTAATAGCTTGTTGATATGCTATGTTTATGTCTTTCATATTGGTATTTACCCAATTGATAGTGTCTGTTTGTAGTTTATCTAATTCAATATATTGTTGATAATCATTACTTGTAGATTGCAACAATGAACTGTCTTTTAAATAGTTTTTATTAGTACTGTCTTCTCAAACAATATCTTTTAAATAATTTTTAATATTAGAATTGTCTAATAAGTTTCTTATTTTTTCTTTAATTTGATTTTCTTGTTCTTCTGTTGCAAAACCACGAGAAGCAACTTTAAAAACATCATTTATTCATTTATCTTTGTTTTGATTTATAAATGTTTGATAACTATTTATTCAATTTTTATAGTGTTCCAAAGTTGATTTTTTAACTACATTTGAAGTATTTACATTTAAATTTTTAGGTAATGCATTTTTTTCTTTATTCAAAATCTCATCTGTTTTTTCACTAATTGTTTTTACTAATAAATCTTTATCAAGACCATTATCAAACTTTGGTTCATTTGCGATATCATATATCATTTTAAAATTGATAATTCACTAATAGAAACTGATAAGAAAATTGATTTAGATAGCGCTTTTAAAAATGTTAATTACACTTTAAATAATTCAGGAATTGAAAATCTATATGAAAATAACAATTTAGATTTTACTGAAGAAGTTATTGTTTGAGATAATTAATATAATTAATTGTGTTAAATAATTCTAAATTAAAGGAGAACAAATAAAATGAAAAAATTACTAACTACAATAACTCTTAGTGTATTAGTAGGTACAAGTGCAAGTAATTTAAAACCAGTATTTACTAGTAATGTTGTAAATCATGGTTTTAAATCAAATCAAATAAATAATAAAGACATTAGTATAACAAATAAAAAATATGTAAATCCATTTATTAATAAAATTCCAAAAATTGATAATAATTCAAATATTTCATCAAACGTAATAAGTTCTAATGGAACAATATATTTAGGAACTTATAAAAAAGGATTATGAAAAAGTGATGATGGGATTACATTTGAACAAGTAAAAGGATTACCTAATGATTTTGTTATTAAAAAAATCCACATCACTTTAAATGGAACAATATATTTAGGTAGTCAAAAAAGTGGAATTTATAAGTCTACTGATGGGATTACATTTGAACAAGTAAAAGGATTACCTAATGAAGAAATTAGAAGTATAGCATCTAATTCAAATTTAATTGTAATTGGTTTTGATAATGGAAAAATATACAAAAGTGATGATGGGATTACATTTAATAAAATATATCAAATAGATCATTATATTGTTGTTAATGTTACTACTGATGGAACAATATATTTAGGAACTGAAAAAAGTGGCTTATTAATTATTGATTCTTTATTAAAAATAAATAAACCAAATTATTTGGGAAATTTATATAATGGTATAGTTTATAATTCTGCACAAAAAATAGATATCAAAAAAAACTAGTTGCAAGTGCTCAATTAGATGGAAATTCTATTACAGTTCCAACAAATTTTAGATATACCAATTGGTGAACACAATTTAATTTTAACTTTAAAAGATAAAGCACTTGCAGTGTTTTTGGTGGAGATCCTAATACTGGACAAGTGACATATAAATTATGAGTTAAAACTTCAATTGATAAAAATAAAATCGATTATCAAACCAAGATTGATGATACACAATTATATACTGGTTTAGTTTCTAATGCTGGAAATACTAATAATGCAGATATTATTCAAACAAAAATTAAAGATGGAACTGGAACACATGATGCTAGTTTAAATATTGATTTTAAAGATATTTTGATTGATTTTGATGTAAACAAAAGTTTTTATGAACAAGGAACAGTTGATGAAACAACAAATAATTTCACAGCAACCGGTTCTAAACAGAAAATAACTAAAAATTTATCAATAAAAATAGATGGGACATATCATTTACATTTAGTCGATACAGTAGGTAATACATATGATAGTTATTTAGAACTTGGTGAAAGTAATTGAAAATTAAAAGGTACTTTTGATGATAGTGAATTAGATAAGCTTAAATCCAAACTTAATGTAACTGTCAATTTAACCGACCCTAGTCAAAAATCAAAAGCATTGGGTTGATTACATCAATATGACAATTTTGTAGAAAATAAATTTAATGAAACTATAAAAACCAATGGTAAAGGTTTTGATAGTGAAATAAAAAATCAAATTACTTCTTATACACCATTTTTAAAACTATTAACATATGATATTGCAAATGAACCAAAGTTTGATAATGGTCTTGATAAAGATTTATTAGTAAAAACAATTACTGATAAAGCTAAGGAAATTTTAAATAAAGGTTTAGATGCATTACCTAAAAATTTAAATGTAAATACTTTAAATGTAGTTAATAAATCAACTTTGGAATACTATACAAATTGAATCACTATTTATCAAGATTTTATCAATAAAAACAAAGATAAATGAATTAATGATATTACAAAAATAGCTTCTCGTGGATTTGCAACAATCGAACAAGAAAATAAAATAAAAGAACAAATTAGTCAATTTTTAAATAATGATAATATTAAAAATTACTTAAAAAATATTGTTTGAGAAGACAATAAATTATTAAAAGCTACAAGTAATGATTATCAACAATATATTGAATTAGATAAATTGCAAAATGATACTATCAATTGAGTAAATACCAATATGAAAGAAATAAATATAGCATATAAAAATGCAATTAAACAAGCTGAAAGTGGCTTGAATTTACATGGATATAGTATTGATAGTATTTTAAATGCTAAACAAAAACCACAAACAAAAAGTGAAATTGATAATTTTGCTGATGGACAAAGTTATCATGAATGATTACAAAGTCAAGCAAACATTAAATTTCATGGTTGACAATTAACAATGGGTCTTAGTATTGGTATATCATTAGCTGTAATTTTTGGTTTTGTTGGTCTTATTTGATATTGAAAAAGTGATAAAAAAAGAAAACCATATGAAGTAAAAGGTAAAAAATCAGATAAACAAGAAACTATGAAAAAAATAAAGTCAGACAAAAAATCTAATTAAATAAAGGTTTTTGAATAAATGAATAAACAAGAATTAGGTAAACATATTGATAATTTTGTAAAGTTAAATCCTAAGAAAAATAAATATCTAAAAATTAACCAAGAATTAAATAAATCATTTTTTGTTATTAAAAGTAATTTTAAAGAAAATATAAAAAATATTTTTGCTTCAAATTATGATGATATTTTTTATAGTAAAAATTCAAAATTATTAGGTAAAAAATGAATAGAAATTATTTTATCAAGTAAAAATATTACAGAATATAATAAATTAATTCGTGATGTTTTTCCTTATTGCAAAACATCAAAATTGGGTAAAAAAATTTTTAAAGATTTATTTTTCTGATTTGATAAAAATACTCAAAATTCAATTATTGAAGTTAGTGAAGTACATTTTGATGATCAAATAAAAAACCAATTAGAAAAAATACGTAAATTTTTAGATGAAGAAGAATGAAGTATTTATTTTTTTGAAATACAGAAATTAATGCATGAACAAATTATTAAATTTTTATTATGAGAAAACAAACCTTTAAAATTTAATCATTATGGTAATTTATTATTTAGAAAACTTATTTTAGATTTAACACAAGAAAGAGTTGATAAATATTTAAATTTTGTTCAAAAAGTAAATGTATATCGTAATACTCTATCTAAAGTTTCTGCTATAAATAAAGTAACTAAAGATAATTGAAATAAAATGAATAATTTTTCAAGACAAAGTCTAACTAAAGAAATTTATTATGAACTAATTGAATTTATAGATGTTATTAATTTGCTTTTGAATGAAAAAAGTAAATAAACATATTTTTACTTGTACTTTATTTTTAAAGATTTAAAATATTACTAAACATTATATTAATGTTATTTAGGAGGAAATACTATGTATGCTGCTGGACAAGTTGTTGTTAATGCCAGTCAGGCTGGTTTTAGCAATGATAAAAATGAACAAAATAAAATAGTAAATGAGCCAAATTTTCAAAAAGTTAATGAAGAATATGAAAAGATAAATATAAAAAATAAAAGCACTAAATCAGAAATAAGTGATAACAAAAGTAAAAAATGTAATATATTGTAAGTATTAATAAAAAGAAATTTTGAAAATTGCAGAAATTAATTTAAGAATTTTTTCAAATTTCTCAAGTATCATCATTATGATGATGAATTGGATCATATGGATCTTCCATAACTGTTGTGTTATATCCTCTTTTAGTCCTTATATCAATAGATCTAAAATTTGGATTATAAAAGATAAAATCTTTTAAATGAGAGTGATATATATTATTTGTTCAAAACGGATCATTTTGAATAAAAGAATGAGATCAATCTGTATAATCTTGATTAGTAATAGAACCACCTGCACCAGTATGATCAACTGCTGTTAATTTTTTTAAATACGGACTTATAACATTAT
>CAXAKW010000011.1:0-55977 GCA_963969555.1 Polydrusus pterygomalis | reverse complement strand
AAATTTTCAAGTGAGGAAATGTGCAAGTTTTCATGTTGATATTTTCCTTTAATACCAAAACCAATTTGTTCTTTAACATCAGTAACTATTAATGGTTTACCAACATCATTAGTTTTAGCATATAAAGTAAATGCTAAAGCCAAAGGATGTGTTGAATATTTTTCAATAGCAATTGCTTTATTAATATGTTTATCTTGACCATAAATCTTAGTAATAGCTAAATTACCTGTCGTTAACGTTCCTGTTTTATCAAAACAAATAGTATCAATTTTAGTAATTTTTTCAAAAGCACTAGCTTTATTATAAATAATTCCTATTTTTGCTGCTTTGTTAATACCAACAGCAACTGCTAATGGTGTGGCAATTCCCAAGGCACAAGGACAAGCAATTATTAACGTGGCAATGGCAATTTCTAACGACTCTTGAACATCATTACCTACTGCCAAAAAACGAATAACAAAGACTAAAATAGCAATTAAAATAACAGTTGGTGTAAATCATCCAGAAATTTTATCAGCTAATTTTTGTAATTTTGGTTTTTGTGACTGGGCATCTTCCACTGCTTTAATAATATTTGCTAATATGGTATCTTTGCCAATTTTAGTTGCTTTCATGCGAAAACTGTCACCAACATTATTAGTGCCACCAATTACAGCATCATTAATTTTTTTGCTAATAACTTGTAATTCACCAGTTAACATTGCTTCATTAATAAACGCTGCTTCACTAATTAATTGACCATCAGTAGGAACATTTTCACCTTTACGAACAACTAAAATATCATTGCATTGCACATCTTCAATGTTAATAAAAATTTCTGTGTTAGTATGATAATCATATTTTAAGATTGATTTTGGTTTTAATGACATTAAACTTTCTAAGCCATTAGTAGCTTTTTTTTGAGCAAGAGCACTAATAAAATCACCAAGTAACACAATCATAATAATAGAAGCACTAACTTCAAAATATAAATGTTCAGTTTTATTAATTATCATTAAGTAAATCGAAAAAATAAAAGCTGTTGTTGTTCCTAACGCTACTAGCGTATGCATACCAGGTCACTTTTGTTTAACTAATTCTCGATAAATACCGCCATAAAACTTACGACCAAAATAAAATTGAATTGGAATCGCCAAAGCAAGTTGCCCATAAGGATTACGTAACATATCAAAAAATGGAGTATTAGGAATCATAATTAATAATAATGGTAGTAATAATATTCAACCAATAATCAGTTCAATTAAATCACGTAACTTGATATTATGCTGATGATGATGTTGTTCAGACATATGAACTTGATGATGTTCGCTATTATGATCATGACTACGATGATGGCTATGACTACGATGATCAACGATAGCATCTTTACTATTAGCTTCATGATTTTTAACACTGTCATTGCCATCATCTTGCTCTTGATCGTTAGTTTCAATTTCAAACTGACAAATATCATATCCTAAACTATGCATTGCTTTTTTAATTTTATTCTCATTTCAACGTTTTGGATCATAACTAAATTGTGCTTTTTTAGTAGCAAAATTAATACTAATAGTAATACCATCTTCTTTAGTAAAATGTCGTTCAATAATACTAGCACAGGAAGTACATGCCACATCTGATAGTACTGCTCTACTAATAACAAGATTATCGCTATTATTTTTATCATTCATAACTAATTTCAACTCCTTATCTTTTAATATTTTATATTTTTTATTAACTATTAACATAAAAATAAATATCTATCAAGCAATACTCATTTTAAAGAATATAAAAACATCAAATCCTCAAACATGATGTTGAGGATTTATTACTTTTATTAAGTAATTTACTTATGATTATATCATAGATTATCTTAAATTTAAAAATTAACCTTAATTAAAACGTGTTCGATAATTAATAATCTTAACTATTTACTTCAGTTGCAAAATTAGTAATATTATAACTCAAACAACGCATTACTTTTTTAATTTTGGTTTCATCTCACAGCTTAGCATCATAGCTAAATTTTACTTTTTTTGTAACAAAATTAACGTTAGCAGCAATACCAGTTTCTTTAGTAAAACGTCGTTCAATAACACTAACACACGAAGCACATGTTACATTAGTTAGTACTGCTGTGCTAATAACAAAATTATTTACACTATTGGTATCATTCATTTTCATTTCATCTCCTTAATTTTACATATTATATATTTTTTATTACTTGCTAATATAAAAATATATGCCTAAGAATATATATATATATATATATTAAAAATATAAAAAATAAATCCCTAATCATATGATTAGGGATTTATTACTTGTATTAAGTAATATATTTATATTATACCACAAATTATCATAAAATTTAAAAAGAGTTATAAAATATTCGGTTGGTATAAATTTTCCAAAAACTAAGAAAAAGATAGATATAAAATTCTATCTTTTTTAATTAGGTTAAAATTATTGTTAACTTTGCTTAGTTTAAGAAAATAACAGTAAAAACAACCAATTAAATTAATACTACATGGGATTTCTCAATTTTTCGCTAACAATTTTAAGATATTAAGGTTTTATTAAAATATTATTGCCTTACTAAAAATTTAGTTTTTTATTATATAATTATATCGTAAAAATAATTAAATATTTATCAGCAAAATTACTAACAAGGTAAAATTAGTTAGCATTAAATATTAATTACTTTAATTAATAAGTTTGAAAGTTAGGAAAAGATATTATGACAACACATGAAAAACAAAATGTCCAACAACAACAACTATTTTCTAAATTATGAGATATTTCTAATACGCTACGTGGGACAATGGAACCATCCGAATATAAAGAGTATATCTTAGGATTAATATTTTATCGTTATTTATCAGATAATGTCCAATCAATAATAGCAAAAGATTTAACAATGGAAGGGATTGATTATTGCACTGCTTTAACTAATGAAAAATATCGCAATGATTTTTTAGAAGTTTTATATGATAATGATAGTGCTGGATATTATATTGAACCAGAATATTTATGACAAGCAATAATTAAAAAAATTAATAGTGGAAAATTTGATATCTTCATCTTAAGAAAAGCATTTAACAAATTAATTGAATCAACAGTTGGTCATGCATCAGCAAAAGAATTCGAAAATTTATTTGATTCTGTTGATTTAGATTCTAGTAAATTGGGAAAAACAGAAACCGAGAAAAGTAACATCATTGCTAAAGTAATGTTAAAAATTAATGAAATTAATTTTGAAATTAACGATGCAGAAATTGATATTTTAGGTGATGCCTATGAATATTTAATTAGTAAATTTGCTTCTGAATCAGTAAAAGCAGCAGGTGAATTTTATACACCACAACCTGTTTCTAAATTATTAGCTAAATTAGTTAGTCAAGGAAAAACAGAAATTAAAACGGTTTATGATCCAACATGTGGTTCTGGTTCATTACTATTAAGAGTATATAAAGAATTAAAAATTGGTCATTTATATGGTCAAGAATTAAAAACCAATTCATATAATATCGCAAGAATGAATATGATGTTACATGGTTTAAAGTATAATAAATTTGATATTTATCATGGTGACACACTAGAAGATGATGGTTTTAAAGGACAAGAATTTGAAATAATTGTTGCCAATCCGCCATATAGTTCTCATTGATCGGCAAATCAAAAATTTTTAAGCGATGAAAGATTTAGTGCTTATGGTAAATTAGCACCAAAAACAAAAGCTGATTTTGCTTTTATTCAAAATATGATTTATAAATTAGCAGCTAATGGTGTCATGGCCGTTGTTATCCCACATGGAATTTTGTTTAGAGGTAATGCTGAATTAATTATTAGAAAATATATGATTGCTAAAAATTGAATTGATACTATTATTAGTTTACCAGCTAATATGTTTTATGGGACATCAATTCCAACTTGTATTATTGTAATGAAAAAATGGAAAAGTGATAATGCCATTTTGTTGATTGATGCTTCGAAAGAATTTGCCAAGCAAGGAAATAAAAATACTTTAACTGATGAAAATATTATTAAAATTATTAATGTTTTTAATAACAGAAAAACTATTGCTAAATTTTCTAATTTAGTTGCGATCGAAATAATTAAAGCAAATAATTATAACTTAAATATTGCTCGTTATATTGATAATACAGTAGAAAAAGAAATAATTAATATTAAAGAATTGCAAGATAAATTAATTACTAATGAACAAGCAATGCAAAAATTAAATGAAGAATTTAAGTTAATGTTAAAAGATTTGGTGATTAATAATGAATAAATCTCTGCTTCCCAAAATTAGATTTAAAGGATTTAATGGTGAATGAGTTTTAAAACAAATAAAAGCATTAGGAAATATTAAAACTGGTAAAACACCTTCTACAAAAAATGAAAAAAATTGATTAAATGATGTTCTTTGGATTACTATTCCCGATATGACAAAAAAATATTTAACAAATTCCAAAAAGAAAATTTCTTTAATGGCAAGTAAAAAAAACCCTGTAGTAAAAGAAAAATCAATTTTATTTTCATGCATAGGTACAATTGGAAATATTGGTATTACAACAACTATAACATCATTCAATCAACAAATTAATTCCATTTCTTCAATAAAAGATGTTGTTGAATATGTATATTATTTATTTCAATATAATACTGAAAAAATAAAATCTTATTCTTTGACACAAACACTTCCTATGATTAATAAAAATTATTTTGAAAATATTGAGATTTTTGTTTCACTTAATTACAAAGAACAAAATAAAATTGCTGATTTTTTTACTATTATTGATAAAAAAATAGAATTAGTTAAAGAACAGTTAAGTTTATTAGCAAAACAAAAACAATATTACTTAAATAATATGTTTGCAAATGAAAAAAGTTATCCCAAAATTAGATTTAAAGGATTTAATGATGAATGAGAAAATAAAAAAATAGGAGAAATATTAAATTATCAGCAACCTACAAAATTTATAATTAAAGATAAAATTGAAAATCAAGGAAAAATACCAGTATTAACAGCTAATAAATCATTTGTATTGGGTTATGTAAATGAAAAAAACATTTATGAAAACATACCAGTTATAATTTTTGATGATTTTACAATGGATATGAAATATGTTAATTTTAAATTTATGATTAAATCATCAGCAATTAAGATTTTAAAATCTAAAAATAATAATATTAATTTATTTTATGTTTTCAATTTATTAAAAAATTTAAAATTATTTTCTAGTGATCACAAAAGGTATTATATTTCATATGTAAGTGAAATTAATGTTTTATTTCCAAATATATATGAACAAACAAAAGTGGCACATTTTTTTACTATTATTGATAGGAAAATTAAATTAGTTAAAGAACAGTTAAGTTTATTAGCAAAACAAAAACAATATTACTTAAATTAGTTATTCAAATCAAGATGGCAAAAACGGTTATATTTTGTCTGGAAAAAAGAATAAAACAATAAAACCACCTTTTGATGATATTACAATTAAAGCATCCAGTTTGTGTTTTTAAAATATTCTAATCTCTTATCAATTATTCTTCATAATAAAATCTTGCTTCATTATTTTTTTAATGTAACTTCTGATATTTACACCATATTTTGTGTTAACTGATTCCTTGGTTTTTTACTTTTTCAAGTTCTAATAATTCTTTTTTACCTTCTTTTGCATTTTAGCAAAATGTATAATAATTTAAAATGAACATAACAGTAATCTAAAATAGTTAATTTTGTTTTTAACATTATGATTAAACAATATTAAAAATATCTTTAATAAAAGTATCAGTAATTTCTTTGATATTATTAATGTTATATTGTAATAATATCAAAGAACGCTTATTAACATTAACACAATCAACTTTAATACATAATAAATAGACATATTCTCTTTTAATATAAGTTGAAAGCAATATATAGTATTCTTTATCATTAAAATTTTTGCTATATGAATCATAATGTGCACATATGTCTCTAATAAATTTAATTGTTTTGTAAATATTGTCTATTTTATTATTTATTTTAAATTTATTTTGTTCAATTTTTGGAATTATTTTTATTTCTCAATCTAATAAATATGTTTCAGTTTCATTTCAGTCAGTGGTTATAGTTCATTTTTTTACTGTTAATTTGGGTAACTTTTTATTAAATACTTTTTCTAAAGAAAATAATAAATTACTTCAAATATGAATTGTATTTTCATCAAATGGCTTTTTTTCTGATATATCTAATGTAAATAAATTACTGTTAGCTTGAATTTTTAAATAGTCAATATCTGAAAAATTTTTACTTTTTTTAATTATTTTTAAAATATCATCAATATTTAAACCTGTTAATTTTTCAATATATCCTTCTTGATAATTCTTTTTAAAAAAATGCATTCCCAAATCAATATCTTGTTGATAAATAATTCAAATATCATTTTGACCATACTTGCTTTTATGTATTATTGAATCTGAAGGATAATATTGTTGATTTGGTGTACCATATAATTTTCCTGGAGCGTATCTTTTTTGTTTTAATTCTTTGCAATTAACATATCAATAGTTATTTTTTTTATCTCAATTTGCTTCATACATAAAATTTTTTATTTTATTTTTTCAATTATTATTAACAGTAATTTTTGTAACATTCTTATTTGTTGTAAATTTCATAATTTTTTTAGTTTTCAATTTTGTTCTCCTAAACACTTTTTTTCAAATAATTAATAATATAAAACTTTTATTATATATTATTAATATTAAAGTTTAGTATATAATGTATTTTTATCAAAATAACACCTATATATAAAAAGTATTTTTTATAATCAATATTTTTAACTTATCTTGTCATTGCTATTTCATCATTAGTAATAACATCTGTTGCTAATTTACTAATTACTAAATCAATGCCTTGTTTACTAATACTAGAAAATAAAATGATTGGCGTATTAGCACTAAGCTTTAAAGTTGATAATATTAGTTTTTTATTTTTCACTAGTTGACTATTTTTAACTTTATCAGTTTTAGTAGCAATTAAATGAATTTTTAAATGATAATGTTGTAAATACGTTAACATGGTAATATCATCTTTACTTGGTGGATGTCTTAAATCTAATAATAAAAATACTGCTTTTAAATTTTTTCGTGATTGAAAGTATTCAGCCATCATCGTTGCAAAGTCAATTTTTTTTTGATTTGATACTTTGGCAAAGCCATAACCTGGAACATCAACAAAGCGACAAATGTTATTATTAATTGTAAAAAAATTTAGCATTTGGGTTTTACCAGGTACTTGTGAAACTCTAGCTAACTTGCTATTATTACAAATTGTATTTAAAAATGTTGATTTGCCAACATTACTACGACCAACAAAACAAAACTCAGGAATATTATCCTGTGGTCATTGTTCTACTTTAACAGCACTTGTTAAAAACTGTGCTTGCTTAATTCGTTCCATTTTTCACCTCTTACTGCAAATATATTATATTATTTGATAAAAAACAATAAAACTAGCGAAATCTATAATAGCTAATCATCATTTGCCAAAAGTTATAATTTGGACGCATAAATTTTACGGATAGATTTTAAAATAAGTAAACAAAGAGACTACTAAAATCTATATTTGTATTATAATTGTAGCACTGATTAACTATAATTACAAGTGTTAAAATTAAAGTTTATAATATTATTAATAATTTAATTATAACAAAAATTCCTAAAGATAAATCTTTAAGTTTTTATTTTTTTAAAATTAAAAAATTAAATTCTATTATTTAAATAATTAATTTTTGCTATTAACATATTATTTAATGTTTTATAATTATAAGTTTTTGCACCTTTAGTTTGAGATTTAACTAAATGAAATATATCACTTTCAGCACTACAACCTATATTTCAACTAGCAGATTGATTAATAATACCTTGTTTATTATTTTTAAAAATTTTTAATATTTCTTTATTAACTTTTGTTTTAGTTAAAAACTCTATTAATTCATTATATTGACCATTACAAAAATAATTTAAAGAAATTTTATAATTATTTATTTTCTCAATATTACTAATTATTGTTCTTCATTTACTTTCTAAATTATATGCTTTTTTTAAATATGAAATTGCATGATATTTATCAAAAACATAATAAGCACCTAAATATTTTGCTAAATTTTTAATTCATCCAGCACCATCACCTGCTACCACTAATTTTGGATTATAAAAATCATAATATTTTATTAATCCTTTTCAAGTGCTTTCTACAGTAGGATTATTTTGATAAAAATCATGAGTAAATTTATAATTAAACATAAAATTATATTTTTTATTTAATAATTTATTACGATTTTTACTTATTTGTTTTTTACCAGTATTATATGAAATACTTCTAATTTTTTGTAATTCTCTTTTTTTATTTTTATTTCAAACTGGAACAAAACAATCATCAACATTAATATAAATATATTCATTATCTTTTACCTTAATTTTTTCTTGTGGTAATATTTCTTTAACTTTTATATTTTTAAAAATATTTGAAATAGTAGTTTTTGAAATATATATATTAAATTCATCTTGTATATTTTTATAAGATTTTTTTTGACCAATTTTATTAATAATTATATTTTTTATTTCATTAATAATACGTGAATAAGGTTTAATACCAACATAGATATCAGTAGGTACAAAAATATTACCATTATATTTATTTTTATATATTCTTCTAGAGTATGTTAATACACCATATTCAGTTAATACAGTTCTCTTTCTAATTTTAGAAACTTTAAAGTATTTTTTATTATGATAATTTTTAAAATAATTATTATCATAATTAATATATTTAATTTTTAATTTATTTAATAAATATTTATTACTCAATTCTTTAAAATTTACATAATTAAAAGTCAAAATCTCACTCCATTTCTTTTTTAAATCTATGTTAGCATTTATAATGCTAACATAAAATGATATAATTTATTTATAATATTTATAAATAAGGAGTAATATCATGCCAGCAAAACGTAAAGAATTAGGAGATTACGATACAAAAATAAGTAATTATTTAAGAACTCAAAAAAAAATCTTAACTCCACAAGGTTTAAATAATGCACTTGATATCGATAGAAAATTTGTATATGATTGCCGACGCAGAAGTAGTCCATGACAACGTAAATTTTTAAAAAGTTATGATAAAGCACGTGCCGAAATTTCTACTCATATGTTAGAAAAAGCACTTGTTAAACCAGAGATAATTTATCAACATTGACGACTATCTCATCCTAATGATTTTGATTTACCAAATATTGAAACCCAAGAAGCAAATAGTAATATTATTATTAATTTACCCAGTATAAGGAAAATTGACAATGACAGTAATGAATAACGAATTTACTTATTTATATGAAATAGTTTATTGATTATTAGATGAAGTTGATTTTACACATGATGAATATAATTTAAGTGGAAGTAGATACTCAGGTAAGACATTTAGTGTCGCAATGATATTACCTATATTATTTGCCATTGCTCTTAAAAAAAATAAAAAAGTTGCGATATATGGTTTTCAAAAATTAAATAAAGATATTAATGATTTAGTTAAAGAAGTATATGAATCATTTATTTCTGCTGGATTTCAAGATTATACAGATTTTAATTTAAAATATCCAAATAAACAAGCAGATTTTAGATTTAAAGGGACAAAGTCATTTATTAGAGTTATGGGTGTTTATTCTAATTCTAATGATAGAATACCACTTAAAGGTCTTTCTAGAAGTGAAATAAAAGGATTTGATTTAATAATAGAATGAGAAGAAGAAGCAAATGAATTAACACAACAAGAATTTCAAGCAATTACTTTTGCTATTGGTAATGCTAAAAAAAGAATTAAAATAACAACTTGTAATCCAGATAATATATATCAATATCATATTGAATATATGAATAATCGTGTACCTTATAATTTAGAAATTATGAAAAAAAATAATGAACAAATAAAATCAATAATTGAAAATAATATATTAAAATTATTTCATTATTCAAATTGAAAATTAAATAAACAATATTTATCAGAAAATATAATTAATAATTTAGCAGAATTAAAAGTATTAGATCCAATAAAAGCACAATCTTGATATGATGGTGTCCCTAGTGTATTAACTGGTGCTATCTTTGCCAGAATATTAAATTTAGTTAAAACACAATTAGATTTTCAACCCTATTATTTTCGTGCTGGTTTAGATATTGGTATGGCAACTAGTATAACTGGTCATCCAACAAGTGCTCATATTGGTTTTTTAAATCAAACAAAAACAAAAGCACATGTCTAAAAAGAATATTTTCATTCCAATGCAAGCTTTGCAGGTCAACATGCCATGCAATATAAAGATACTTTTCAATTAGCTCATGAAATAATTAATTTTTATCTTAATGTAGCTTATGAATTCCCAAGAATGAAGCAAACAAGATTAATAGTTACTACTGATTATGGTAATGGTGGACAAGCATTTATTGATGTAGCAAATAAAATACTTAAAGATAAATATATTACTTGATTATCATTTAATGCTGTTATTAAAGAAAATTATTATATAAGAGACCGTATTGATTGATTAACTGCTGTTTTAATTAAAGGAATAGTAAGTATTGATTGAAATAATTGTCCTAATACAAAAAGACAATTAGGTTTAATCCAATGATTAGCAAAACCAAAACTTGAAAATAATAATAATCAACCACAAATGTTAGATTTACATGATGATACTTTTGATAGTATTTGTTATATGTTTATGTCTGAGATGAGAGCGTTACAAAGTAGTATAGGAAATGATTTATTAATAGCAAAGAAAAGGAGTGAATTAGAAAATGGATTTATATAATACTAATTTTTATTTAGCAGATAAAAGAAATTGATATTTAGATATACCAAGAATTATTGCACAAAAAAGTACACGTTTAGTTCTTGGTAAAGGATTATTATTACAAAGTGAAGATGAAAAATTATTAAATGATTGAAATAATTTTTATTATAAAGATAAATGATTTGAAAAATTAGCAAAATTTCTTATTAAAAATAGTTTATTAGGGAGATGTGTTTTATTTTGAATGTTAAATAAAGATGGTTCAATATCATTAACAGTACCAAGTCCTAGTTTTATAAATCGCGTAGCAAAAATTAATGAACAAGAACAATCAGCAGAATTATTTTTTACAAATGTCCAAGCAGATAATCAAACTTTGACATGAATTACTATTACGCCACAAATAGTAAATGTAAAAATATTTAATGCAATTGATAAAGAAATTATCTTAGGTACAACTCATTCGAAAGTTATGCCAGAAAATGAACCAGATTTAGAATATAATTTAAAAAATCCATTTGGTTTTTTACCAATAGTAGAAATAACAAATTTACCAAATCCTTTATTATTTGGTCAATCAACTACATTTAATGGTTATCCAGATTGTATGCCAGTAGCAGATTTAATTAATGATGTCAATCATATTATTAAACAAAAAAGAAAAGAACGAGTATTAAATCAAACTCGTATTTATGGTAAAGTTTCAAATGAAAAATTATTAGATTTATTAATGGGTAAAAGTGATATATCAGAATTTATAGCAGATGCTTTTATTGAAGTTAGTAGTATGGATTATGATACTGTTGGTAAAGGTGGTGTCCAAGTAGTACAAGGTGCTCCTAAATTTAGTGAATACTTTATAGATTATAATGGCACAATGAAAAGTATATATAATGGTGCTGGTTATGATTATGAAGAATTTAGTGGTGTTAATTATGAAAATAAAACTAAATCATTAATGAATAATAAATTAGATATGGAAACAACAGAATTTAAAATTGCTCATTATAAACCTTATATCCAAAGATTAATTGATATCTGAATGATACATAATAAATATTGAGATGGCAAGAAAGAAAGACCTTATTCTTTTGATTTTTTACCGATTGCCATGACTGACCAATTACAACAAAAAGAATTATTACAATTTCAATTAGATTATGGATTAATTGCCAGACATGAAGCTATTGGTCAAATTAGACATGTTAATAATTTACAAGCAAAAAGTATCGTTAAAGAAATTGATAAAGAACAAGAAAAAGATATGAAAAGGTTAGGTGATAATAATGGCAATGATGAACAACGCAATTTGAAAGATAACAGCAAGACAAGCACATCTGGCGTTAAAATTACAACAAGCAAAAATTAAAACTTGTTCACAATGAAAAATATTTCCATTTACCATTAATAATGGTGTAATTCCTGTAACTGAAACTGGATATAAATCTATTAATAGTAAAATTACTGATTTTGGACAATATGAATTAATATTAACTGGTAATACTCCAGTAGTAGTTATTTGAAAAAATAGTACGAAAATATATCAAAAAAATAAAGGTATAATCGACCCAAATACTAATAAAATTACTGGACAAGATGAATTTTATACAAAACAATATAACATTGGTGATTATTGAAATGCTTATCTTATCGAAGATAATAGTGGCGTTGATTTTAATAATTTAACTGGTCAAACTATATTTAAAACTATTAGTACTAAAAGACAATATACATTAGTAATGTTTGAAGAACAAATTACAGTTGATGATTATTTACAATTTTTTACTGTTTTTAATAATAAAAATGAAAATATAGGTGGTAAAGATAAAAATCAAGATCGACAATTATTATATATTTCAAATGTAACAAATTATTATAGTCCATATAATCAAGCATTTAGTATGCAAGTTATCACATTTAGTAGTATTAATGATAACTTACAAGCTAGTGGACAAACTACATTAGGATTTATTAATTATGGTAGTCCTGGTAGTGGTTATGCTTTTCCTACTATTGAAAATGGTATAGTTACTTTAAATCGTACTTTAATGCGTGATATCGGAGTAAGATATAGTCACCGACAAAGTTATGGCTTAGAATTATTAGCAAGTTGTTATTATTATGGTAGACCAATCATACAAGGACAAGAACCTATACAACAAGGAACAAAAGAAATATTTGAAAGTAAAGTATTTGCTTCAAGAAGATTATTTATTGCTGGTAATAATGACCATTCGACAACTAATATTAAAAATAATGGTGGTTTATTTGCTGGTATTAATGATCAAATAACTACTAGTAGTCATCCCGAAACAACATTTTATAATATCATGGATGCAAGACCTACTGGATATACTAATTTTAAAGATTGAACAAAATGACTAACTACTAAATTAAATATCCAAACAAATTTATTTGTCACAAAAGATTTTAAAGGTATGTTAGCATTTGATAAAGATAAAGCAATTAAAAGTAATGGTACAGCAATTGGTGAAGCAAAAATGTTTTGAGATAGTGAATGAAATATCAATAATTTAAAAGGTGAATATAATGTAGATATGTCTAGTAATTTTAAATATAAAGATCCAGATACTAATTTAATTATTGGTTCACCAACAGTTGATTATAGTAAAATAAGTCAAAAATATATGTCTGCTATTTTAAATTTTAATAGTGTAGTATTTAGTCCCTTAGTACAAATGCCCTATGATAGTAATCAATGATTACCATTTGCTTTATCAAGTATTCCATTAGTAGGTAAATTATTAAATTCTTTAACTTTAGGGATACCAGTAGGATTTATTATTACTCAAAATTCACAACAATATAAAAAAATGTTATATTTTAATGGTTTTATGTCTGCTTTTTTTGCTTCTAATTTAGAAAGTATTATTGGTAATGGTGGTTTAATTCCATTAAATACCTTTACTAATGATAGTGATTTTGCTATTGGTAAAATGTTAGGTGCTAATGTTTCTACCACGGCGATGTTAATGAAATTAACTGATAGAATTAGTGTCTATCCATGAAATGCCAAAACTGGTGAAAAATTAACTACAAAAGAACAAATTAGTACTGTTGATTTATCACAAAAGAAAAATGATAAAGTTTATATCTTAGCAGAAGATACAGAATTTTTAGATATCGCTTCACCATTAACTAATGAAGATAAAGCAACACAATGAAATCCTACAAGTAATGGTGTTATAGATGGTGCTAATTATGCTTATATTATTGATACAATAATAACGCAATCACTTCATCAAGGTGAAGAAATACATACATTTTATAGTGATAATCCATATACTTATCAAGGTGATTATAATGAAATATCAATTGCACAATATCGATATAAAAATACTGGTTCATTAACTAGTAATGCTTTTAATTGATTAACTCAATATAAAACTAATCATGATGAATATAGTGAAACAGAAAAAACAACATTTAATTATCCAGCATGTATATTACCACCAAGTCCACAAAATATAGCAAAAAAAATTATTATTAATCCAGATTTAAAAATAGAAATGATAGCAAATAATATCGATTTAACCATTGATACTAGTTCTAAAACAGTAAATAATACTGATGAATGATTAAAAAATAATTCAAATAAATTAGTTAATTATGAAGTTGATTTAAAATCATTATTAGACCCTACATTATTAATTAATACTTTTAATGATTTACAACGTTATTATAAAAGTATAACAATTTATTATGATTATGATATTGAAACAAAAGAAGAAATTCATAATAATTCTATTGCAGGTTTATTTGGAGACTGATATACTAATTTTTCTGTAAATGAAAATTTTTTTAATCCAAAAAAACAAAATGGATTTAAAGAAATATTGTTAAAAGATTTAATTTTTACAGAATATAAACCAATAAATGGCTTATTTATTGCTGGTTGAAGTCCTAATATTTATGGAAAACAATTAATACATTTAGAAAGTGAAAGTGGGATATCATCGGCTTATGGTTATACAAGTAATAATTATATTTTAAATAGTTATAAATTTGCTATAAATGATAATGGTAATATTGGTGGTTGAAATATTAAATATGAAAATAATAAAGCACTAGGTTTTTGTATAGTAGATAATAAAAATTTTAAATGAGATTTTTATTTACAAGCAACATTAGGAAAAATTGAAAATGTATGATATGTTAGAGAAAAAATGAGCGAAGATAATAAAGCATACGCTAAAATTTATATTAATAGTATTAAAGCAAATATATATAAAATAACACTAAATATAAGATAATTGTTATTATTAATATAACTTAGTTAAATTAAGTTTTAATTAAGTTTTAGTATAATTAATATAAAGGGGGGTTAAATTATGGATACAGAAAATGTTAACATTCATGAAATAAAAAAAGAAAAATTTATTGATAAAATTTATAATAATAAATTTGCTTTAACTACTATTGTTATAATATCGACAATAGTTTTAATGATAACTGTTGCTTTTTTAATTACTGCATTTACTGTATGAAAATAATATTACCATATAATCTTAAATATTAATGTATATAAAATACTTACCTAATGGGTTAAATAGGGTAAGTTATAGATGTTTTATTATTTATTAGTTATAAATTTATAATTAGGTGTTAACCTAATTAAAAAGTTACCTTATGGTAACTTTTTTAATTCTTCATTTATTATTTTTAAATACATTGGAGAAATATATTTACAATTCAAAGCACTTTTTAGTATTAATGGTATGTATTTAATTTCAAATATTTCATTATAAGTGACTCCTTGATAATCTTTTCATATATCTGCAATATTAACAATATGTATATCACTATATTTTCTATCAAATCTTATATATGAAACTTTATCTAATTCTTTTATATCTAATTCTTTTGTATCAATTTCTACATAATATTTTTCATATTTTTCTGGTATTTTAGTAGTTATTCTAATAAAAATAATATTATTTTCATCAATTTTAATTAATGGACATAAATAAGATTTTTTATTTTTTAATATTTTTTTATTATCATAAAAAAGATAAAAATTTGTACCATTAATATTTATCATTTTTATAACAACTTTCTTCATAAAAATTAATTATTTCTTTTTTTTCTTCTTCATCTTCATTATCAAACTTTATATCTAAATAAAAATTCATTTTATTTTGTTTTTTAGTTTTTCTTTTATCTCAAAAAAATTGTCAAGACCTACTTTTTTCATGAATAATATTACTAAGTTCTTTAACTGTTTTATTATCTTCCAAAATAAAATCTGTTATTTCAATTAATATTTTTTTATCAATTTCAGAAAAATAATCTCAATTAAAATATTTTTTATAATCATTATTATTTTTTAAAGAAAATATAATTTTATTATCAAGTGTTTTTTTATAATCAAAATATAAAAATGTATTATTATATTCATCAACATATTTCATAAAACTATATGGAACTGAACCTCATTCTCAAGCAACAAAATCCATCATAAAAAAATGATTAGCATATTTTTGCGTTGCTCTTAACTCTAAAAAAGAAATAAATTTATAAATAATTGTTTTATAAATTTTTTTACTTTTTTCGTTTGCTTCTCCTAATAAATATAATATTGCCATTTCTATTTTAGTAGCTTCAATTAATGGAATACTTAAAAATTCTGCTAAGTTTTTTTTATTTATTTTATTTTCCATTTTTATCACCTATTTTTTGTTTTAATAATTACTTTATTATTAATAATACTATAATTATAAACTAAACTAAAAAAAAGATAAGTATTCGTTCCATTATACTTATCTTTTTTATTTTACACAAAAATGTCAGTGGACTAAAACTTATATAATAATTTATTTTTTTATAAATAAAGTATATAATGATTTATTTTTTTATGCAATAGTTATTTATAAAAATTATAAATAATGTTATAATATATATGAAAACAGCATGACTATTTGCTTAATAATAGATTATTAAAAGGAGTTTAAAATGGAAAATTTTAATTATAATAAAAAAGATAATTATACTCAAGAAGAATTTGATACTTTATTAGAACAACACCGAAATTTTGTTTTTAAAGAAGTTAAAAAAGAATTTGAGCCAAAAATAAGAGAGTATGAAGAAAAATCATTATTTAATGGTTTAAATGAAAAACAAGTAACTCTTGCTAAATCATTATTGCCAAATTATAAAGATTTATCAAAATCAGAGGCATTAAATAAAATTAAAAATGAATATGTAGAGATTTTTAAAAATTCTGATAATTCTAATAATCAAGAAGATAAAACACAATATTTTAATTTTGCTGATTTATTAAAATTAGATGAAGTTAATAAATTACAACAAGAAAAAAGTTTAAGTGAAAAGGCTAAAACTACTGGTATTACTAATCCAGAAGAATTAAAGGAATTTGCAAAACAATTATTCTCTACTATAAAGTAAGGAGAATAAAATATGGCAACAACATATATTGACCCAGTAAGAGCATTAACTATTGGTGGTAATAGTAAAACTGAAAATGCTATTTTAAGTATTGCTGAAGCACAAGTTAGAGGAGTACTTAATAATGATGCTAATACTATGTTTTTTAGAACATCAGCAATTGCTGATCAAATAGCAACATTAAATGGTATAGGTACTGCTATTTTTCGGATTGCTGAACGTATTACTTGAGGTAGTGATTATGACCCGATTACTGGTGCAGTTAATCAATGAACACAAGCAAAATCAACAACAGTATATATGGATCAAAAATTAACTTTAAAATGAAGAGTTGAAGAGTTTGATATGGAAAGATTTTTAGCAAGTGATCCAAATATTAGAGCAACATTAATTGCTGAATGAAGTTCTTCAATGATTAAATCTTATTTATTTGTTATGGAAGCAATTTTTTTAACTGGTATTAAAGATTATTGTATTGCTAAATCACAAGTATTACCTATTAATTTACTTAATTTAACACCAGATAGTGCATTAGAAGCATTTTATATAATTGGTAATAAAAATAATAATTTAATTAAAAAAGTAACTAAAGCAGAAGTTGGAGTTAATTTAACAGATATTAAAGGTGCAGTTGGTTTTACAAGTTATTTACAATTTACAAAAATATTTCAAAAATTAAATTATGCTGCAATTGCTGCTGATACTGTAGTAACTGGACAATTATATAAAGATAGTATTTTTGGTACTGATTTAATGAAATCATTTTATTTAGAACAAATATTTCAACATGGTACAGAAACAGGTTTACATTTACAAAAAACATTTGATTTACGAAAAATGTTTAGTGCCTTTATTCATAAAAATGCTGTTGCTATGCCGACAAGTTTTCAATCTATTCGACAAGTAATTGATAACGAAACTGGTAATTTAAAATGAATTTGTAAAGCATTATATAGTGTTCCAACAATGATTAGAGGACATTTACAATATATTATTCAAGCAATTATGCCTACAATAGCAGAAATAACACAAGCACAAAATTTAGAATATTCAAAAGTTCAAGATAAATCTACTGCAACTTATAAAATTGCTGATTTTGATAATTTTATAATTGATTTAGAAAATTTAATTTATATTACTGATTTAGGAAAAATTACTATTACTGGAGATAAAATTACTTTACAAGAATTAGAAAATGCTATTAAGTCTAAAAATTTATCATATACAACTGGTCATGTCGATATTACTGAAATTACAAATACAAGTGCAACTATTACTGCAAAAGATAAAGATACTTTATATAAAGGTTTTGTAGTCATTAATTATGAAGCAGTAAAGGCTTAATTTATGCAATATATTTATAATTTTATAAATAAAAAAACAAAAATTATTATTAATTCTCCAAAGCCAGAAGAATTAAATACTAGTGAAGATATAAGAGCAATATTACTTTATGAATTTCCAGAATTAAGAAATGATTATTTTATAGTAAGTAATGTTCATGATAATTTTGCAGTATTAGTTGGAGATAATATTATTTGTAAAGGAAAAGTTATAATTCAAATTAAAAAAAATAATCAATTATTAAAAGGAGAAAATAAACATGCCACAACATGCTGAGATTATACCATTGAATAATAATTATACTTTAACTAAATTAATAAGAACGGGAATTAGTCCTATTTGTGCAATGATTGGTACAAGTGCATATTATGGGCAAGTAATTGCTAATCCCATATTAGGTTCAATTAATTCTTTATTATTTGGTAAAAAATTAGGTTTAGATATTTGAAACTTGAATCAAAAACCAACCACTAAAACTAAATTAATTAATAGTAGTAAAAAAATATTATTAGGATTAGGAACAATTGGTTTAACAAATTATAGTAAATTTACTAATAATTCAATTAATCCTAATCCAACAGAAAGTCCAATAATTACAACCACAGTAAATCCTTTTCCACCAGATTTATTATTTAGTAATGATAATACTACTAATAATCATTTAATGGATTGAGATACTTACATTTCATTAAATGCTTATGGTATCACCAATGTTATTAATGGTTTAACTGAATTAATACCTAATAAATTTGCAACGATACGAAAAATAGCAAATATGGCAACTGGTGGTTGTTTAATTAGTAGTGGTGTTGCGATGGGGATTAATAACGATTTTAATAATGCTTATGCAATACCTACTATTATTGCAGGAATAAGTGAAATTATTCATAATTTATTACCTATGGAAACAGTACATAATAATACTGAAATGCAAGAAACACCATTTACAAATGAAACAACAAGATTAATTAATGATGATAGATTTACTATTAATAGTGAAACAAGTAGTCAATATGGTAGTGATAATATGAGTGAAGTACCAGTAAATAATGATAATACTTCATTAAATTGAGATTATAATCATATGAGTTTATAACATGATTCCACAAATAATAGAATTAATTTATTATATGTTAGCAAGTAATGATATTAGAATTTTAATATTTGATTTATTAAAAGATTATTTTAAAAATAAAGATTTTCAAGAAACTTTAAAAAATGAAAATGTGAGTAAAGAAGAATTAGATCAACCATATAGTATTTTTAATCCAAATATATTAAAAAAATTACTTAATATTATTACTCCAGATGAAATTAAATATTTACGTTCAATTATTAATAAATTAAGTAAATTTTCTGAAAAAGGTGTTACAAAAGAAAATAAAGAAAAATTAAATAAAGCAGAATTAAATAAAGATAGTCAAGATTGAGTAATATTGTCTAGTTCTTGATTTAAAAAAGGTACATTTTATAAATCAAATATACAATTAAAATCTGGATTATTAACTGGTTTATTTCAAAGTGATACAAGTAAAAATAAACGTTGATATGGTCCTTATACTTATCCATCATTTCCCGAAGAAATATGAGTATTAATGACACAACAACGGGGTAAAAATGGTTCTGGTGCTGGTAGTATCTTTTGAAAATATTGATTAAGAAGTTGATTACCAAGTCAATTACGAGCATATGTAAAGAAAAATCTTAAAGATACTTTAGATATTACTAAAGGAAGAAAAAGTTATTATGTTTTACAAGCAAAAAATATTAATATTTTAAAAACTTCTGCCTTTATTAATCGATTAGAACGTGGTTTTTTTAGACTTAAAACATATAAAACATTATCTAGTTCTGAAATTGGAAGTAAAGCATATCGAGATGTAAGAAGAACAATATTTACTACTAATAAAAATAGTACTTTTAAAAATATTGGTTATTCAATTTATAAAAATAAAAATACTTATAAAAAATATAGTATTAATAGGAGAAATAAATAATGGCTATTAAAAATCCCTTAATGTTTATCACAGTAGAAGAATTTAAAGAAAGTAATTATTTTAATAATACTTTATTTGATGATATTACTACACCAGATAATGATATATGATTAGCAATTACTCAAGCTAGTGATTGTGTTAATTATGCTAGTGGTAATAATATTAGTACTAAATGACCAGAATTAGAACCTACAGAATTTACTGATATTGTACAAACGGCAACTGCTCATCAAGTAAGATTTATTCTTGGTAAAGGTGTAGATTATATGAGAGCACAAGCAAGTATTGCCCAAGGTGGTATTACTTATCAACAAACTAACCCTAATGATCCTTATTATATTGTGCCAGAAGTATATATTAATTTATCTAAAATTAAAGAAAGATTAACTTTTCAAGGTTTTGCTATTAATGTTAAACCATATCAAAGTAATAGTTTTATTAGTGCAAAAAATGATAATAATTTTTTTGAATCATATTTAAGAATTACAAATTTACAAAGTAATGATGTTAGAACTAAAATTATTAAAACTAATCCTATTGGTATTATAGGTACTACTATTACTATTGATACTAATAATATTAAAAGTATTGATAATTTAACTACTGAAGAATTATTTACCCAATATTTTAGTAATGATAGTATGCAACTTGTCGATGGTAAAATGGGTCAAAAAGAAAAAGTTATTAGTCTAAATAATAATGTTTCTAATATTTTAATTAATCAAGCAGAATATGATACTTTACAGACAAATAATAAAACTGTCAGTGGTGCTATTAATGAAATAAAAAATAATAGTAGAGATAGTATATGAAATAGCACAAGTACTGATGCTAATTTAAAATGAGCAAGAGATATTAATTTACAAGGTTGAAATTTAACACGAGTTGGTGATCCAAAATTAGAAGATGATGCTGCTAATAAAAGATATATTGATAAAAAATTAGAAAATAAAGTAGATATCGATAAATTTAAATATGCTTTTGCTGTAAATGCTCTTGGTACTGATAATCCTGCTTTACAAACAACAGATAAAACTATTGTTGGTGCTATTAATGAATTAAAAGCAAAAATAAAAGATAAAAAATTTGCAAATAAATATTTTAAATATAATACTGAAACAAATGAAATTACATTACATGATGAAGAAAATTCATTACTTTGTAAAGATTTATTTGAAAATAATGAATATAAATTATTAAAAACAAAAAATAAAAAATTATTACAAGCAATTAATGAAATATTAGAAAAGCAACCAAATAGTTCAAAATGAAAAGAAGTTGGAACAAAATTAAATATAAATCATATTCAATATGATTTTAAACCAAATAATAAATATAAAATTTATTATAATTTTGAAAATCAAATAAGTAGTAAAAAATATATTTTTATTTGTAAAGAATTTTTATATGGTGAATTAAATACAGATATTCAATCTTTGGATTGAGATAATGTTAATAATAGAATAATGGTTTCTTTACAACTACAAAATAATACAATTTATACCATTAGTAACTCAGGAAAATTTCAATATGGTCAACTTTTAAAATTAGAAGAATTACAAGGAGGTGATTAAATGTTAATAAAATTTAAATGAAAAAAAGTAGGTGATAATTATTATTGATTTAGAAAAACCAATTAAACCAATCGGCATATGAAATACTATTAATCCTTGGTCATATAGTAATAAAGAATTTAAAAGACAACAAAAAATATGATTATCTAAAAATAGTTCTCATATTGATAAAATTAAAATTTTAATATCAAATATTTTAAAAATAACTAGTCATATTATAGGGATGTTAATAACATTATTTTTTACAATAACACCATGATTAATACCTAAAATACCAATAGAAATGGGAATAGGAAATTATACTAATGAATATAATTTTACGTGGCCAGACCATTTAATATTAACTTTATTTCCTATGTTTGGTCATATTGGCTTAAATCTTATTACCAAATTAGGGAATTATGGAAAATTAATTAAATATGCATTAATAACAATACCAATTATTATTACAAGTCCTTATTTAATATATCAATATCAACAAATTAAAACGCATAAAAAAGAATGTCATTTATGTAAACAACATTCAAATAAAATAGAAAAGGTGGAATAAAAAATGAATTTTTCAATAGAATTAATATCAGCAGTATTAAGTGGAGCAGTTGCCAGTGGAATAATTATTACATTAGGATTTTTATTATTTGGTAAATCAATTAAAAAATCAAAACAATCTAATTTAGCAAAAGAATTAAAAAATAATAAAGAATTAGAATTTATTAAAGCAAATATTAAACAATTAAATTCTCATTTACAATTAGATTCTACTCAAACAGCAAAATTATTAGATAGTTTTAATGTAGAACAAGAACAAATAGATAATTTTGTAATAGCACAAAAATCTAAAAAGAAAGAGTTGAGTGAAAAAGATAAGAAAAAAGCAACAAAATTTAAAATCGTTTAAATTAAAAACACCAATTAAGGTGTTTTTTTTTGTTATATTTTACACAAAAATGTCAGAGGACTAAAATATTTTATCATTTTTTTATTAAAAGTAAAGAAAAAATCTATATTATATATAAATTTTTAATCATTAATATCATTGTTAATTTTCCTTATATTTATTTAATTCTTTATTTACTTGATTATTAATTTCTTCTTTTAATTGTTTATTAATAATATCTTTATGAATTTTAATTTTCATTTCTGCCAAAGCATTTTTAAATTCTTCTGTATGAAAATTACAAAAAGATAATAAATTATCTCTAATATAAGTATAGACTCTTTTATTATTTTCTAAATATCAAGTACGTTTTAATTTAATTTCAATTTTAATATCACAATTTTTAGCCATACATTTAATTTTAACAAATTTAGTTTTCATTATTTATTTTCCTATAAAAATATCAGCCAATTAATAAACTATCTGCTTCATCATGATTATTAACTTTTATATTTCAATTATTTTCAGTAATAATTATTTGTACAATTTCTAATGAATGTTTTTTTGTTCATTTTTTATCATTTTCAAAAAAGACAAGAAATTCTTTAATATATCAATTTTGTCATGAACTAGGACTTATTAACATATCCTTAGTTAATAATTTGTTAAATTGCCCGGCAATAAAACCCCTAAGATGATCTAATGTTTCTTTACCTTTACCAAATTTTGGATTAAAAGTCCCGCGTTCTATAATTAAATTTGTTTCTCAAAAATGGTCTCTATATATTGCATGTTTAAATTCTTTTCATTCATCATTATTAAATTTTTTAAAACTAAAACTACTTACCCATATTGGTTTTTTATTTTCTCATAAAGTTATTCCAGTATTTTTAATGCTGGGATCAATTGAAAGTAAATAATTAGTCATTATTTATTTTCCTTTTTATGATTTTTAGAATGCTTTATATTTTCTTCATCACCTATTAATTTTTCTCCACAATATGTACATTGATATCATGTTCAATAACCCATTATTATTTCTCCTTATTTTTTAAATTTCTATATTATTTTCATTCATTAGGTGTTAAATTTTTTAGTCAGCATTAATTTTTGATGAAGTAAAGTATATCTTAACTCACTTTCTTTACACATTATTTATTCTCCTTTACTATTTCTTTTATATTATTTTTATCTTTTTTCATACCCAATAATATAATTACTGTTCCTATTAGAATTGTGGTACATATTATTAATAATGGTATTACTAAAATTAATTTTTCTCACCAGAACATATTATTTTTTCCTTATATTATTTTTTAATCTAAATATAAACTATCAATAATATCTTGTTGTTCTTCAAAATTAAAATTATTAGTAGGAGGTTCAAAATTAGTTGTAACTGTTTCATCTTTTGATTTTATTGTTGATTTTTTATCACTTTCTGGGACAAACTCATTATTTTTATCATTATTTGGATTATCAATATATATTTTTTCATCATTAATAAGTACTGCTTGATCTGATTCATAAGCAGTTTGTAATTCAGTAGTCATTATTCCCCATCTTCTTAATAATTGAGTTAGTACAGTCTTTTTAGACATATCTTCAAAACTAGCAACAGCAAACTTTTTAGATTTAGCATAAGTTTTTGAATATTTTAAAAAATGTTCTTCTACTTGTTCATTAGTTCAATATAAAGTTTTTTCAAAACCATTTTTTAATTTAAAATAAGCACAATAACCTACTATTTTTGCATTTAATCTTTCTAATGGATTTGAGATAAATTTAAATTTTATTTCATCTTTTAAATAATCTATTTTTTTAATTTCATTTTGTCTTACATCAATAACATTAATTCTTTTATACTGCTGACTACGTAATGCTAATTGAATATAACCTTTATATCCCATTTGAAATTGAGCATTATTTACTTTAGTATTACTATCTCAATATGGAACAACATAACAATATCCAAAGTTTTTTTCTAATGGTAAATTAAGTAATACTGATTGATAACAACTTGCTACTATTGTTTCTGGATTTGCTTTTTCTAATCCAAATTGATTAGCAATTGCTAAAACATTTGACTTAAATTTTTGTATTTCATTATTATTAGTAATACCTTTATTTTTAATAAATTTTTCTACATTTCCATTTTGAATATTTTTAATAACTAATTGATTCATATTTATTCTCCTTTTGCTTTATTAATTCTTATAATTTCTTTTAAGATATAATTTATTTGTTCTTGGTTTTTACAAAGTACTTTTCAAATTTCATTTAATTCTTTATTTTTATTCATGTCACTTTTCCTTTCATAAAGCAAGTGCCATTTCTCACTCATGTAATTTTTCTTTTGTTATTTCTACTTTTATTAATTCAATTTGTTTTTCTTTTACCCAACAAATAAAATTAATATTTGATAAATCAAAACCATTATTTTTTAAAAGTCAATAATATGCTGTTAATTGTAATTCTGCTTTAATTTTTAATACTTTACTCATAACTTTATAAGTTTTAAAATCAATAATAGTATATAAATCTAATTTATTTTTAAAAATTAAATCTGGTGTACCAGCAACAACATCTGCATTAAACATTTGTTCACTAATTGTCTCTAAATTTCCAGTAAATTTTTTTTCTAAAAAATTTAATAATGTCAAACAATAACTTAATATATTTTCATTAAATTTATTATTAACTAATTTATCTTTTATTTTTTTTACTAAATTATCATTATTAATATTTTTAAAATATAATTCTGCTACTTTATGTACAATATTACCTTTAATAATTGCTGGTTCTAAAATTTCTTTAGGAATTTTGTCATAACTAGATCCAAGATAATTATCAAGTATTTTAGAAACTGAAAATAATTCTTTATCTTTTAAAAAATACTGATGTGTTTTTTTATTAAAAATCAATGACATTATTAATTAATTTTCTAACTAAAGCAGATATTTTTATATTTTTACTTTGACAAAATTCTTTTACTTTTTGAAACTCATTTTCATTAAGATATACATTAAATCTATGTTTTAATATTTTATTATTATTTTTAGGAGTTCTATATCTTTTTGCTTTCATTATTTATACTCCTTTATTACTTCAAAAGTTACACCTTTAACTTCAATACCACTTTTTAAAGCAATTAATATTGCTGATTCATTAATTATTCAATATTCTTTATCAAGAATATCTGCATCAATACTTAATATTTTATAAGTAGTATATTGTCTAAGACCTAATATAGTTTTAGTTTTACTTTGTTCTTTTAATGTTTTAGTTTCTTTAATTTGATTATCATAAGCAATTTGTTTTTGTTTAACTGGTAATAATAATTCTTCTTTTTTATTTTTAATTAAAGTATCTAAACCATTTTGTCCAGCAAATACTGATTTTCAATTATTTAATTGTTTTTTAATAATTACATTATAATTTTCAATATTTTTAAATTCTAAACTAATAGTATCTAATATTTTTTTATTATCTTTTAAATCAATTTCATTAATAATATCTTTATTAGATTGTTTTATATAACTTTCTAAATAAGGAATTTTATCATTAAGATTAATTACTTCTACTATTAATTGTTTTAAATTTTTATAAAAAGATTCAATTTCTGTTTTATATTCTTTAATATTATAATTTTCAATATTAATTAATTGATTCATTTTTAATTAATTCCTTTCATTTACAAAAAATAATGTTATGATATATTTAGTAGAGTGTGTATATATATAAAAACCCCCTTTTTCTTAATTAATAATAATGTAACAATCAACATGTTAATAGGGTTATTTACTGAGCCAATATGGCTATTCAATTATTAACAACAATTACATTAAGCGATATACTGTTACTTTCTAACTTGCTTAACATTAGAAGCCTTTTATCCTGATATAAGAATAGGACTAAATCCAACAGTGTTTTATTTTTCTTACGACAGTTTATTAAGTTTTAATCTTTAACAAATATATATTTCTTAATTATTAACTTTCTCCTACTTGGTCACTGCGTGTAGTAGATATTTAAAGCGTGTTAATAATAAAAAAGAACAATATTTCTATTGTTCAGTGTTATTTTATTTCTATCCATCAACTTTATACGCTCTTAAAGGACGCATAAATTTTACGGATAGATTTTAAAATAAGTAAACAAAGAGACTACTAAAATCTATATTTGTATTATAATTGTAGCACTGATTAACTATAATTACAAGTGTTAAAATTAAAGTTTATAATATTATTAATAATTTAATTATAACAAAAATTCCTAAAGATAAATCTTTAAGTTTTTATTTTTTTAAAATTAAAAAATTAAATTCTATTATTTAAATAATTAATTTTTGCTATTAACATATTATTTAATGTTTTATAATTATAAGTTTTTGCACCTTTAGTTTGAGATTTAACTAAATGAAATATATCACTTTCAGCACTACAACCTATATTTCAACTAGCAGATTGATTAATAATACCTTGTTTATTATTTTTAAAAATTTTTAATATTTCTTTATTAACTTTTGTTTTAGTTAAAAACTCTATTAATTCATTATATTGACCATTACAAAAATAATTTAAAGAAATTTTATAATTATTTATTTTCTCAATATTACTAATTATTGTTCTTCATTTACTTTCTAAATTATATGCTTTTTTTAAATATGAAATTGCATGATATTTATCAAAAACATAATAAGCACCTAAATATTTTGCTAAATTTTTAATTCATCCAGCACCATCACCTGCTACCACTAATTTTGGATTATAAAAATCATAATATTTTATTAATCCTTTTCAAGTGCTTTCTACAGTAGGATTATTTTGATAAAAATCATGAGTAAATTTATAATTAAACATAAAATTATATTTTTTATTTAATAATTTATTACGATTTTTACTTATTTGTTTTTTACCAGTATTATATGAAATACTTCTAATTTTTTGTAATTTTCTTTTTTTATTTTTATTTCAAACTGGTACAAAACAATCATCAACATTAATATAAATATATTCATTATCTTTTACCTTAATTTTTTCTTGTGGTAATATTTCTTTAACTTTTATATTTTTAAAAATATTTGAAATAGTAGTTTTTGAAATATATATATTAAATTCATCTTGTATATTTTTATAAGATTTTTTTTGACCAATTTTATTAATAATTATATTTTTTATTTCATTAATAATACGTGAATAAGGTTTAATACCAACATAGATATCAGTAGGTACAAAAATATTACCATTATATTTATTTTTATATATTCTTCTAGAGTATGTTAATACACCATATTCAGTTAATACAGTTCTCTTTCTAATTTTAGAAACTTTAAAGTATTTTTTATTATGATAATTTTTAAAATAATTATTATCATAATTAATATATTTAATTTTTAATTTATTTAATAAATATTTATTACTCAATTCTTTAAAATTTACATAATTAAAAGTCAAAATCTCACTCCATTTCTTTTTTAAATCTATGTTAGCATTTATAATGCTAACATAAAATGATATAATTTATTTATAATATTTATAAATAAGGAGTAATATCATGCCAGCAAAACGTAAAGAATTAGGAGATTACGATACAAAAATAAGTAATTATTTAAGAACTCAAAAAAAAATCTTAACTCCACAAGGTTTAAATAATGCACTTGATATCGATAGAAAATTTGTATATGATTGCCGACGCAGAAGTAGTCCATGACAACGTAAATTTTTAAAAAGTTATGATAAAGCACGTGCCGAAATTTCTACTCATATGTTAGAAAAAGCACTTGTTAAACCAGAGATAATTTATCAACATTGACGACTATCTCATCCTAATGATTTTGATTTACCAAATATTGAAACCCAAGAAGCAAATAGTAATATTATTATTAATTTACCCAGTATAAGGAAAATTGACAATGACAGTAATGAATAACGAATTTACTTATTTATATGAAATAGTTTATTGATTATTAGATGAAGTTGATTTTACACATGATGAATATAATTTAAGTGGAAGTAGATACTCAGGTAAGACATTTAGTGTCGCAATGATATTACCTATATTATTTGCCATTGCTCTTAAAAAAAATAAAAAAGTTGCGATATATGGTTTTCGAAAATTAAATAAAGATATTAATGATTTAGTTAAAGAAGTATATGAATCATTTATTTCTGCTGGATTTCAAGATTATACAGATTTTAATTTAAAATATCCAAATAAACAAGCAGATTTTAGATTTAAAGGGACAAAGTCATTTATTAGAGTTATGGGTGTTTATTCTAATTCTAATGATAGAATACCACTTAAAGGTCTTTCTAGAAGTGAAATAAAAGGATTTGATTTAATAATAGAATGAGAAGAAGAAGCAAATGAATTAACACAACAAGAATTTCAAGCAATTACTTTTGCTATTGGTAATGCTAAAAAAAGAATTAAAATAACAACTTGTAATCCAGATAATATATATCAATATCATATTGAATATATGAATAATCGTGTACCTTATAATTTAGAAATTATGAAAAAAAATAATGAACAAATAAAATCAATAATTGAAAATAATATATTAAAATTATTTCATTATTCAAATTGAAAATTAAATAAACAATATTTATCAGAAAATATAATTAATAATTTAGCAGAATTAAAAGTATTAGATCCAATAAAAGCACAATCTTGATATGATGGTGTCCCTAGTGTATTAACTGGTGCTATCTTTGCCAGAATATTAAATTTAGTTAAAACACAATTAGATTTTCAACCCTATTATTTTCGTGCTGGTTTAGATATTGGTATGGCAACTAGTATAACTGGTCATCCAACAAGTGCTCATATTGGTTTTTTAAATCAAACAAAAACAAAAGCACATGTCTATAAAGAATATTTTCATTCCAATGCAAGCTTTGCAGGTCAACATGCCATGCAATATAAAGATACTTTTCAATTAGCTCATGAAATAATTAATTTTTATCTTAATGTAGCTTATGAATTCCCAAGAATGAAGCAAACAAGATTAATAGTTACTACTGATTATGGTAATGGTGGACAAGCATTTATTGATGTAGCAAATAAAATACTTAAAGATAAATATATTACTTGATTATCATTTAATGCTGTTATTAAAGAAAATTATTATATAAGAGACCGTATTGATTGATTAACTGCTGTTTTAATTAAAGGAATAGTAAGTATTGATTGAAATAATTGTCCTAATACAAAAAGACAATTAGGTTTAATCCAATGATTAGCAAAACCAAAACTTGAAAATAATAATAATCAACCACAAATGTTAGATTTACATGATGATACTTTTGATAGTATTTGTTATATGTTTATGTCTGAGATGAGAGCGTTACAAAGTAGTATAGGAAATGATTTATTAATAGCAAAGAAAAGGAGTGAATTAGAAAATGGATTTATATAATACTAATTTTTATTTAGCAGATAAAAGAAATTGATATTTAGATATACCAAGAATTATTGCACAAAAAAGTACACGTTTAGTTCTTGGTAAAGGATTATTATTACAAAGTGAAGATGAAAAATTATTAAATGATTGAAATAATTTTTATTATAAAGATAAATGATTTGAAAAATTAGCAAAATTTCTTATTAAAAATAGTTTATTAGGGAGATGTGTTTTATTTTGAATGTTAAATAAAGATGGTTCAATATCATTAACAGTACCAAGTCCTAGTTTTATAAATCGCGTAGCAAAAATTAATGAACAAGAACAAGCAGCAGAATTATTTTTTACAAATGTCCAAGCAGATAATCAAACTTTGACATGAATTACTATTACGCCACAAATAGTAAATGTAAAAATATTTAATGCAATTGATAAAGAAATTATCTTAGGTACAACTCATTCGAAAGTTATGCCAGAAAATGAACCAGATTTAGAATATAATTTAAAAAATCCATTTGGTTTTTTACCAATAGTAGAAATAACAAATTTACCAAATCCTTTATTATTTGGTCAATCAACTACATTTAATGGTTATCCAGATTGTATGCCAGTAGCAGATTTAATTAATGATGTCAATCATATTATTAAACAAAAAAGAAAAGAACGAGTATTAAATCAAACTCGTATTTATGGTAAAGTTTCAAATGAAAAATTATTAGATTTATTAATGGGTAAAAGTGATATATCAGAATTTATAGCAGATGCTTTTATTGAAGTTAGTAGTATGGATTATGATACTGTTGGTAAAGGTGGTGTCCAAGTAGTACAAGGTGCTCCTAAATTTAGTGAATACTTTATAGATTATAATGGCACAATGAAAAGTATATATAATGGTGCTGGTTATGATTATGAAGAATTTAGTGGTGTTAATTATGAAAATAAAACTAAATCATTAATGAATAATAAATTAGATATGGAAACAACAGAATTTAAAATTGCTCATTATAAACCTTATATCCAAAGATTAATTGATATCTGAATGATACATAATAAATATTGAGATGGCAAGAAAGAAAGACCTTATTCTTTTGATTTTTTACCGATTGCCATGACTGACCAATTACAACAAAAAGAATTATTACAATTTCAATTAGATTATGGATTAATTGCCAGACATGAAGCTATTGGTCAAATTAGACATGTTAATAATTTACAAGCAAAAAGTATCGTTAAAGAAATTGATAAAGAACAAGAAAAAGATATGAAAAGGTTAGGTGATAATAATGGCAATGATGAACAACGCAATTTGAAAGATAACAGCAAGACAAGCACATCTGGCGTTAAAATTACAACAAGCAAAAATTAAAACTTGTTCACAATGAAAAATATTTCCATTTACCATTAATAATGGTGTAATTCCTGTAACTGAAACTGGATATAAATCTATTAATAGTAAAATTACTGATTTTGGACAATATGAATTAATATTAACTGGTAATACTCCAGTAGTAGTTATTTGAAAAAATAGTACGAAAATATATCAAAAAAATAAAGGTATAATCGACCCAAATACTAATAAAATTACTGGACAAGATGAATTTTATACAAAACAATATAACATTGGTGATTATTGAAATGCTTATCTTATCGAAGATAATAGTGGCGTTGATTTTAATAATTTAACTGGTCAAACTATATTTAAAACTATTAGTACTAAAAGACAATATACATTAGTAATGTTTGAAGAACAAATTACAGTTGATGATTATTTACAATTTTTTACTGTTTTTAATAATAAAAATGAAAATATAGGTGGTAAAGATAAAAATCAAGATCGACAATTATTATATATTTCAAATGTAACAAATTATTATAGTCCATATAATCAAGCATTTAGTATGCAAGTTATCACATTTAGTAGTATTAATGATAACTTACAAGCTAGTGGACAAACTACATTAGGATTTATTAATTATGGTAGTCCTGGTAGTGGTTATGCTTTTCCTACTATTGAAAATGGTATAGTTACTTTAAATCGTACTTTAATGCGTGATATCGGAGTAAGATATAGTCACCGACAAAGTTATGGCTTAGAATTATTAGCAAGTTGTTATTATTATGGTAGACCAATCATACAAGGACAAGAACCTATACAACAAGGAACAAAAGAAATATTTGAAAGTAAAGTATTTGCTTCAAGAAGATTATTTATTGCTGGTAATAATGACCATTCGACAACTAATATTAAAAATAATGGTGGTTTATTTGCTGGTATTAATGATCAAATAACTACTAGTAGTCATCCCGAAACAACATTTTATAATATCATGGATGCAAGACCTACTGGATATACTAATTTTAAAGATTGAACAAAATGACTAACTACTAAATTAAATATCCAAACAAATTTATTTGTCACAAAAGATTTTAAAGGTATGTTAGCATTTGATAAAGATAAAGCAATTAAAAGTAATGGTACAGCAATTGGTGAAGCAAAAATGTTTTGAGATAGTGAATGAAATATCAATAATTTAAAAGGTGAATATAATGTAGATATGTCTAGTAATTTTAAATATAAAGATCCAGATACTAATTTAATTATTGGTTCACCAACAGTTGATTATAGTAAAATAAGTCAAAAATATATGTCTGCTATTTTAAATTTTAATAGTGTAGTATTTAGTCCCTTAGTACAAATGCCCTATGATAGTAATCAATGATTACCATTTGCTTTATCAAGTATTCCATTAGTAGGTAAATTATTAAATTCTTTAACTTTAGGGATACCAGTAGGATTTATTATTACTCAAAATTCACAACAATATAAAAAAATGTTATATTTTAATGGTTTTATGTCTGCTTTTTTTGCTTCTAATTTAGAAAGTATTATTGGTAATGGTGGTTTAATTCCATTAAATACCTTTACTAATGATAGTGATTTTGCTATTGGTAAAATGTTAGGTGCTAATGTTTCTACCACGGCGATGTTAATGAAATTAACTGATAGAATTAGTGTCTATCCATGAAATGCCAAAACTGGTGAAAAATTAACTACAAAAGAACAAATTAGTACTGTTGATTTATCACAAAAGAAAAATGATAAAGTTTATATCTTAGCAGAAGATACAGAATTTTTAGATATCGCTTCACCATTAACTAATGAAGATAAAGCAACACAATGAAATCCTACAAGTAATGGTGTTATAGATGGTGCTAATTATGCTTATATTATTGATACAATAATAACGCAATCACTTCATCAAGGTGAAGAAATACATACATTTTATAGTGATAATCCATATACTTATCAAGGTGATTATAATGAAATATCAATTGCACAATATCGATATAAAAATACTGGTTCATTAACTAGTAATGCTTTTAATTGATTAACTCAATATAAAACTAATCATGATGAATATAGTGAAACAGAAAAAACAACATTTAATTATCCAGCATGTATATTACCACCAAGTCCACAAAATATAGCAAAAAAAATTATTATTAATCCAGATTTAAAAATAGAAATGATAGCAAATAATATCGATTTAACCATTGATACTAGTTCTAAAACAGTAAATAATACTGATGAATGATTAAAAAATAATTCAAATAAATTAGTTAATTATGAAGTTGATTTAAAATCATTATTAGACCCTACATTATTAATTAATACTTTTAATGATTTACAACGTTATTATAAAAGTATAACAATTTATTATGATTATGATATTGAAACAAAAGAAGAAATTCATAATAATTCTATTGCAGGTTTATTTGGAGACTGATATACTAATTTTTCTGTAAATGAAAATTTTTTTAATCCAAAAAAACAAAATGGATTTAAAGAAATATTGTTAAAAGATTTAATTTTTACAGAATATAAACCAATAAATGGCTTATTTATTGCTGGTTGAAGTCCTAATATTTATGGAAAACAATTAATACATTTAGAAAGTGAAAGTGGGATATCATCGGCTTATGGTTATACAAGTAATAATTATATTTTAAATAGTTATAAATTTGCTATAAATGATAATGGTAATATTGGTGGTTGAAATATTAAATATGAAAATAATAAAGCACTAGGTTTTTGTATAGTAGATAATAAAAATTTTAAATGAGATTTTTATTTACAAGCAACATTAGGAAAAATTGAAAATGTATGATATGTTAGAGAAAAAATGAGCGAAGATAATAAAGCATACGCTAAAATTTATATTAATAGTATTAAAGCAAATATATATAAAATAACACTAAATATAAGATAATTGTTATTATTAATATAACTTAGTTAAATTAAGTTTTAATTAAGTTTTAGTATAATTAATATAAAGGGGGGTTAAATTATGGATACAGAAAATGTTAACATTCATGAAATAAAAAAAGAAAAATTTATTGATAAAATTTATAATAATAAATTTGCTTTAACTACTATTGTTATAATATCGACAATAGTTTTAATGATAACTGTTGCTTTTTTAATTACTGCATTTACTGTATGAAAATAATATTACCATATAATCTTAAATATTAATGTATATAAAATACTTACCTAATGGGTTAAATAGGGTAAGTTATAGATGTTTTATTATTTATTAGTTATAAATTTATAATTAGGTGTTAACCTAATTAAAAAGTTACCTTATGGTAACTTTTTTAATTCTTCATTTATTATTTTTAAATACATTGGAGAAATATATTTACAATTCAAAGCACTTTTTAGTATTAATGGTATGTATTTAATTTCAAATATTTCATTATAAGTGACTCCTTGATAATCTTTTCATATATCTGCAATATTAACAATATGTATATCACTATATTTTCTATCAAATCTTATATATGAAACTTTATCTAATTCTTTTATATCTAATTCTTTTGTATCAATTTCTACATAATATTTTTCATATTTTTCTGGTATTTTAGTAGTTATTCTAATAAAAATAATATTATTTTCATCAATTTTAATTAATGGACATAAATAAGATTTTTTATTTTTTAATATTTTTTTATTATCATAAAAAAGATAAAAATTTGTACCATTAATATTTATCATTTTTATAACAACTTTCTTCATAAAAATTAATTATTTCTTTTTTTTCTTCTTCATCTTCATTATCAAACTTTATATCTAAATAAAAATTCATTTTATTTTGTTTTTTAGTTTTTCTTTTATCTCAAAAAAATTGTCAAGACCTACTTTTTTCATGAATAATATTACTAAGTTCTTTAACTGTTTTATTATCTTCCAAAATAAAATCTGTTATTTCAATTAATATTTTTTTATCAATTTCAGAAAAATAATCTCAATTAAAATATTTTTTATAATCATTATTATTTTTTAAAGAAAATATAATTTTATTATCAAGTGTTTTTTTATAATCAAAATATAAAAATGTATTATTATATTCATCAACATATTTCATAAAACTATATGGAACTGAACCTCATTCTCAAGCAACAAAATCCATCATAAAAAAATGATTAGCATATTTTTGCGTTGCTCTTAACTCTAAAAAAGAAATAAATTTATAAATAATTGTTTTATAAATTTTTTTACTTTTTTCGTTTGCTTCTCCTAATAAATATAATATTGCCATTTCTATTTTAGTAGCTTCAATTAATGGAATACTTAAAAATTCTGCTAAGTTTTTTTTATTTATTTTATTTTCCATTTTTATCACCTATTTTTTGTTTTAATAATTACTTTATTATTAATAATACTATAATTATAAACTAAACTAAAAAAAAGATAAGTATTCGTTCCATTATACTTATCTTTTTTATTTTACACAAAAATGTCAGTGGACTAAAACTTATATAATAATTTATTTTTTTATAAATAAAGTATATAATGATTTATTTTTTTATGCAATAGTTATTTATAAAAATTATAAATAATGTTATAATATATATGAAAACAGCATGACTATTTGCTTAATAATAGATTATTAAAAGGAGTTTAAAATGGAAAATTTTAATTATAATAAAAAAGATAATTATACTCAAGAAGAATTTGATACTTTATTAGAACAACACCGAAATTTTGTTTTTAAAGAAGTTAAAAAAGAATTTGAGCCAAAAATAAGAGAGTATGAAGAAAAATCATTATTTAATGGTTTAAATGAAAAACAAGTAACTCTTGCTAAATCATTATTGCCAAATTATAAAGATTTATCAAAATCAGAGGCATTAAATAAAATTAAAAATGAATATGTAGAGATTTTTAAAAATTCTGATAATTCTAATAATCAAGAAGATAAAACACAATATTTTAATTTTGCTGATTTATTAAAATTAGATGAAGTTAATAAATTACAACAAGAAAAAAGTTTAAGTGAAAAGGCTAAAACTACTGGTATTACTAATCCAGAAGAATTAAAGGAATTTGCAAAACAATTATTCTCTACTATAAAGTAAGGAGAATAAAATATGGCAACAACATATATTGACCCAGTAAGAGCATTAACTATTGGTGGTAATAGTAAAACTGAAAATGCTATTTTAAGTATTGCTGAAGCACAAGTTAGAGGAGTACTTAATAATGATGCTAATACTATGTTTTTTAGAACATCAGCAATTGCTGATCAAATAGCAACATTAAATGGTATAGGTACTGCTATTTTTCGGATTGCTGAACGTATTACTTGAGGTAGTGATTATGACCCGATTACTGGTGCAGTTAATCAATGAACACAAGCAAAATCAACAACAGTATATATGGATCAAAAATTAACTTTAAAATGAAGAGTTGAAGAGTTTGATATGGAAAGATTTTTAGCAAGTGATCCAAATATTAGAGCAACATTAATTGCTGAATGAAGTTCTTCAATGATTAAATCTTATTTATTTGTTATGGAAGCAATTTTTTTAACTGGTATTAAAGATTATTGTATTGCTAAATCACAAGTATTACCTATTAATTTACTTAATTTAACACCAGATAGTGCATTAGAAGCATTTTATATAATTGGTAATAAAAATAATAATTTAATTAAAAAAGTAACTAAAGCAGAAGTTGGAGTTAATTTAACAGATATTAAAGGTGCAGTTGGTTTTACAAGTTATTTACAATTTACAAAAATATTTCAAAAATTAAATTATGCTGCAATTGCTGCTGATACTGTAGTAACTGGACAATTATATAAAGATAGTATTTTTGGTACTGATTTAATGAAATCATTTTATTTAGAACAAATATTTCAACATGGTACAGAAACAGGTTTACATTTACAAAAAACATTTGATTTACGAAAAATGTTTAGTGCCTTTATTCATAAAAATGCTGTTGCTATGCCGACAAGTTTTCAATCTATTCGACAAGTAATTGATAACGAAACTGGTAATTTAAAATGAATTTGTAAAGCATTATATAGTGTTCCAACAATGATTAGAGGACATTTACAATATATTATTCAAGCAATTATGCCTACAATAGCAGAAATAACACAAGCACAAAATTTAGAATATTCAAAAGTTCAAGATAAATCTACTGCAACTTATAAAATTGCTGATTTTGATAATTTTATAATTGATTTAGAAAATTTAATTTATATTACTGATTTAGGAAAAATTACTATTACTGGAGATAAAATTACTTTACAAGAATTAGAAAATGCTATTAAGTCTAAAAATTTATCATATACAACTGGTCATGTCGATATTACTGAAATTACAAATACAAGTGCAACTATTACTGCAAAAGATAAAGATACTTTATATAAAGGTTTTGTAGTCATTAATTATGAAGCAGTAAAGGCTTAATTTATGCAATATATTTATAATTTTATAAATAAAAAAACAAAAATTATTATTAATTCTCCAAAGCCAGAAGAATTAAATACTAGTGAAGATATAAGAGCAATATTACTTTATGAATTTCCAGAATTAAGAAATGATTATTTTATAGTAAGTAATGTTCATGATAATTTTGCAGTATTAGTTGGAGATAATATTATTTGTAAAGGAAAAGTCATAATTCAAATTAAAAAAAATAATCAATTATTAAAAGGAGAAAATAAACATGCCACAACATGCTGAGATTATACCATTGAATAATAATTATACTTTAACTAAATTAATAAGAACGGGCATTAGTCCTATTTGTGCAATGATTGGTACAAGTGCATATTATGGGCAAGTAATAGCAAATCCAATATTAGGAAGTATTAATTCTTTATTATTTGGTAAAAAATTAGGTTTAGATATCTGAAATTTGAACCAAAAACCAACTACTAAAACTAAATTAATTAATAGTAGTAAAAAAATATTATTAGGATTAGGAACAATTGGTTTAACAAATTATAGTAAATTTACTAATAATTCAATTAATCCTAATCCAACAGAAAGTCCAATAATTACAACCACAGTAAATCCTTTTCCACCAGATTTATTATTTAGTAATGATAATACTACTAATAATCATTTAATGGATTGAGATACTTACATTTCATTAAATGCTTATGGTATCACCAATGTTATTAATGGTTTAACTGAATTAATACCTAATAAATTTGCAACGATACGAAAAATAGCAAATATGGCAACTGGTGGTTGTTTAATTAGTAGTGGTGTTGCGATGGGGATTAATAACGATTTTAATAATGCTTATGCAATACCTACTATTATTGCAGGAATAAGTGAAATTATTCATAATTTATTACCTATGGAAACAGTACATAATAATACTGAAATGCAAGAAACACCATTTACAAATGAAACAACAAGATTAATTAATGATGATAGATTTACTATTAATAGTGAAACAAGTAGTCAATATGGTAGTGATAATATGAGTGAAGTACCAGTAAATAATGATAATACTTCATTAAATTGAGATTATAATCATATGAGTTTATAACATGATTCCACAAATAATAGAATTAATTTATTATATGTTAGCAAGTAATGATATTAGAATTTTAATATTTGATTTATTAAAAGATTATTTTAAAAATAAAGATTTTCAAGAAACTTTAAAAAATGAAAATGTGAGTAAAGAAGAATTAGATCAACCATATAGTATTTTTAATCCAAATATATTAAAAAAATTACTTAATATTATTACTCCAGATGAAATTAAATATTTACGTTCAATTATTAATAAATTAAGTAAATTTTCTGAAAAAGGTGTTACAAAAGAAAATAAAGAAAAATTAAATAAAGCAGAATTAAATAAAGATAGTCAAGATTGAGTAATATTGTCTAGTTCTTGATTTAAAAAAGGTACATTTTATAAATCAAATATACAATTAAAATCTGGATTATTAACTGGTTTATTTCAAAGTGATACAAGTAAAAATAAACGTTGATATGGTCCTTATACTTATCCATCATTTCCCGAAGAAATATGAGTATTAATGACACAACAACGGGGTAAAAATGGTTCTGGTGCTGGTAGTATCTTTTGAAAATATTGATTAAGAAGTTGATTACCAAGTCAATTACGAGCATATGTAAAGAAAAATCTTAAAGATACTTTAGATATTACTAAAGGAAGAAAAAGTTATTATGTTTTACAAGCAAAAAATATTAATATTTTAAAAACTTCTGCCTTTATTAATCGATTAGAACGTGGTTTTTTTAGACTTAAAACATATAAAACATTATCTAGTTCTGAAATTGGAAGTAAAGCATATCGAGATGTAAGAAGAACAATATTTACTACTAATAAAAATAGTACTTTTAAAAATATTGGTTATTCAATTTATAAAAATAAAAATACTTATAAAAAATATAGTATTAATAGGAGAAATAAATAATGGCTATTAAAAATCCCTTAATGTTTATCACAGTAGAAGAATTTAAAGAAAGTAATTATTTTAATAATACTTTATTTGATGATATTACTACACCAGATAATGATATATGATTAGCAATTACTCAAGCTAGTGATTGTGTTAATTATGCTAGTGGTAATAATATTAGTACTAAATGACCAGAATTAGAACCTACAGAATTTACTGATATTGTACAAACGGCAACTGCTCATCAAGTAAGATTTATTCTTGGTAAAGGTGTAGATTATATGAGAGCACAAGCAAGTATTGCCCAAGGTGGTATTACTTATCAACAAACTAACCCTAATGATCCTTATTATATTGTGCCAGAAGTATATATTAATTTATCTAAAATTAAAGAAAGATTAACTTTTCAAGGTTTTGCTATTAATGTTAAACCATATCAAAGTAATAGTTTTATTAGTGCAAAAAATGATAATAATTTTTTTGAATCATATTTAAGAATTACAAATTTACAAAGTAATGATGTTAGAACTAAAATTATTAAAACTAATCCTATTGGTATTATAGGTACTACTATTACTATTGATACTAATAATATTAAAAGTATTGATAATTTAACTACTGAAGAATTATTTACCCAATATTTTAGTAATGATAGTATGCAACTTGTCGATGGTAAAATGGGTCAAAAAGAAAAAGTTATTAGTCTAAATAATAATGTTTCTAATATTTTAATTAATCAAGCAGAATATGATACTTTACAGACAAATAATAAAACTGTCAGTGGTGCTATTAATGAAATAAAAAATAATAGTAGAGATAGTATATGAAATAGCACAAGTACTGATGCTAATTTAAAATGAGCAAGAGATATTAATTTACAAGGTTGAAATTTAACACGAGTTGGTGATCCAAAATTAGAAGATGATGCTGCTAATAAAAGATATATTGATAAAAAATTAGAAAATAAAGTAGATATCGATAAATTTAAATATGCTTTTGCTGTAAATGCTCTTGGTACTGATAATCCTAATTTAGAAACTACTGATAAAACTATTGTTGGTGCTATTAATGAATTAAAAGCAAAAATAAAAGATAAAAAATTTGCAAATAAATATTTTAAATATAATACTGAAACAAATGAAATTACATTACATGATGAAGAAAATTCATTACTTTGTAAAGATTTATTTGAAAATAATGAATATAAATTATTAAAAACAAAAAATAAAAAATTATTACAAGCAATTAATGAAATATTAGAAAAGCAACCAAATAGTTCAAAATGAAAAGAAGTTGGAACAAAATTAAATATAAATCATATTCAATATGATTTTAAACCAAATAATAAATATAAAATTTATTATAATTTTGAAAATCAAATAAGTAGTAAAAAATATATTTTTATTTGTAAAGAATTTTTATATGGTGAATTAAATACAGATATTCAATCTTTGGATTGAGATAATGTTAATAATAGAATAATGGTTTCTTTACAACTACAAAATAATACAATTTATACCATTAGTAACTCAGGAAAATTTCAATATGGTCAACTTTTAAAATTAGAAGAATTACAAGGAGGTGATTAAATGTTAATAAAATTTAAATGAAAAAAAGTAGGTGATAATTATTATTGATTTAGAAAAACCAATTAAACCAATCGGCATATGAAATACTATTAATCCTTGGTCATATAGTAATAAAGAATTTAAAAGACAACAAAAAATATGATTATCTAAAAATAGTTCTCATATTGATAAAATTAAAATTTTAATATCAAATATTTTAAAAATAACTAGTCATATTATAGGGATGTTAATAACATTATTTTTTACAATAACACCATGATTAATACCTAAAATACCAATAGAAATGGGAATAGGAAATTATACTAATGAATATAATTTTACGTGGCCAGACCATTTAATATTAACTTTATTTCCTATGTTTGGTCATATTGGCTTAAATCTTATTACCAAATTAGGGAATTATGGAAAATTAATTAAATATGCATTAATAACAATACCAATTATTATTACAAGTCCTTATTTAATATATCAATATCAACAAATTAAAACGCATAAAAAAGAATGTCATTTATGTAAACAACATTCAAATAAAATAGAAAAGGTGGAATAAAAAATGAATTTTTCAATAGAATTAATATCAGCAGTATTAAGTGGAGCAGTTGCCAGTGGAATAATTATTACATTAGGATTTTTATTATTTGGTAAATCAATTAAAAAATCAAAACAATCTAATTTAGCAAAAGAATTAAAAAATAATAAAGAATTAGAATTTATTAAAGCAAATATTAAACAATTAAATTCTCATTTACAATTAGATTCTACTCAAACAGCAAAATTATTAGATAGTTTTAATGTAGAACAAGAACAAATAGATAATTTTGTAATAGCACAAAAATCTAAAAAGAAAGAGTTGAGTGAAAAAGATAAGAAAAAAGCAACAAAATTTAAAATCGTTTAAATTAAAAACACCAATTAAGGTGTTTTTTTTTGTTATATTTTACACAAAAATGTCAGAGGACTAAAATATTTTATCATTTTTTTATTAAAAGTAAAGAAAAAATCTATATTATATATAAATTTTTAATCATTAATATCATTGTTAATTTTCCTTATATTTATTTAATTCTTTATTTACTTGATTATTAATTTCTTCTTTTAATTGTTTATTAATAATATCTTTATGAATTTTAATTTTCATTTCTGCCAAAGCATTTTTAAATTCTTCTGTATGAAAATTACAAAAAGATAATAAATTATCTCTAATATAAGTATAGACTCTTTTATTATTTTCTAAATATCAAGTACGTTTTAATTTAATTTCAATTTTAATATCACAATTTTTAGCCATACATTTAATTTTAACAAATTTAGTTTTCATTATTTATTTTCCTATAAAAATATCAGCCAATTAATAAACTATCTGCTTCATCATGATTATTAACTTTTATATTTCAATTATTTTCAGTAATAATTATTTGTACAATTTCTAATGAATGTTTTTTTGTTCATTTTTTATCATTTTCAAAAAAGACAAGAAATTCTTTAATATATCAATTTTGTCATGAACTAGGACTTATTAACATATCCTTAGTTAATAATTTGTTAAATTGCCCGGCAATAAAACCCCTAAGATGATCTAATGTTTCTTTACCTTTACCAAATTTTGGATTAAAAGTCCCGCGTTCTATAATTAAATTTGTTTCTCAAAAATGGTCTCTATATATTGCATGTTTAAATTCTTTTCATTCATCATTATTAAATTTTTTAAAACTAAAACTACTTACCCATATTGGTTTTTTATTTTCTCATAAAGTTATTCCAGTATTTTTAATGCTGGGATCAATTGAAAGTAAATAATTAGTCATTATTTATTTTCCTTTTTATGATTTTTAGAATGCTTTATATTTTCTTCATCACCTATTAATTTTTCTCCACAATATGTACATTGATATCATGTTCAATAACCCATTATTATTTCTCCTTATTTTTTAAATTTCTATATTCTTTTCATTCATTAGGTGTTAAATTTTTAGTCAGCATTAATTTTTGATGAAGTAAAGTATATCTTAACTCACTTTCTTTACACATTATTTATTCTCCTTTACTATTTCTTTTATATTATTTTTATCTTTTTTCATACCCAATAATATAATTACTGTTCCTATTAGAATTGTGGTACATATTATTAATAATGGTATTACTAAAATTAATTTTTCTCACCAGAACATATTATTTTTTCCTTATATTATTTTTTAATCTAAATATAAACTATCAATAATATCTTGTTGTTCTTCAAAATTAAAATTATTAGTAGGAGGTTCAAAATTAGTTGTAACTGTTTCATCTTTTGATTTTATTGTTGATTTTTTATCACTTTCTGGGACAAACTCATTATTTTTATCATTATTTGGATTATCAATATATATTTTTTCATCATTAATAAGTACTGCTTGATCTGATTCATAAGCAGTTTGTAATTCAGTAGTCATTATTCCCCATCTTCTTAATAATTGAGTTAGTACAGTCTTTTTAGACATATCTTCAAAACTAGCAACAGCAAACTTTTTAGATTTAGCATAAGTTTTTGAATATTTTAAAAAATGTTCTTCTACTTGTTCATTAGTTCAATATAAAGTTTTTTCAAAACCATTTTTTAATTTAAAATAAGCACAATAACCTACTATTTTTGCATTTAATCTTTCTAATGGATTTGAGATAAATTTAAATTTTATTTCATCTTTTAAATAATCTATTTTTTTAATTTCATTTTGTCTTACATCAATAACATTAATTCTTTTATACTGCTGACTACGTAATGCTAATTGAATATAACCTTTATATCCCATTTGAAATTGAGCATTATTTACTTTAGTATTACTATCTCAATATGGAACAACATAACAATATCCAAAGTTTTTTTCTAATGGTAAATTAAGTAATACTGATTGATAACAACTTGCTACTATTGTTTCTGGATTTGCTTTTTCTAATCCAAATTGATTAGCAATTGCTAAAACATTTGACTTAAATTTTTGTATTTCATTATTATTAGTAATACCTTTATTTTTAATAAATTTTTCTACATTTCCATTTTGAATATTTTTAATAACTAATTGATTCATATTTATTCTCCTTTTGCTTTATTAATTCTTATAATTTCTTTTAAGATATAATTTATTTGTTCTTGGTTTTTACAAAGTACTTTTCAAATTTCATTTAATTCTTTATTTTTATTCATGTCACTTTTCCTTTCATAAAGCAAGTGCCATTTCTCACTCATGTAATTTTTCTTTTGTTATTTCTACTTTTATTAATTCAATTTGTTTTTCTTTTACCCAACAAATAAAATTAATATTTGATAAATCAAAACCATTATTTTTTAAAAGTCAATAATATGCTGTTAATTGTAATTCTGCTTTAATTTTTAATACTTTACTCATAACTTTATAAGTTTTAAAATCAATAATAGTATATAAATCTAATTTATTTTTAAAAATTAAATCTGGTGTACCAGCAACAACATCTGCATTAAACATTTGTTCACTAATTGTCTCTAAATTTCCAGTAAATTTTTTTTCTAAAAAATTTAATAATGTCAAACAATAACTTAATATATTTTCATTAAATTTATTATTAACTAATTTATCTTTTATTTTTTTTACTAAATTATCATTATTAATATTTTTAAAATATAATTCTGCTACTTTATGTACAATATTACCTTTAATAATTGCTGGTTCTAAAATTTCTTTAGGAATTTTGTCATAACTAGATCCAAGATAATTATCAAGTATTTTAGAAACTGAAAATAATTCTTTATCTTTTAAAAAATACTGATGTGTTTTTTTATTAAAAATCAATGACATTATTAATTAATTTTCTAACTAAAGCAGATATTTTTATATTTTTACTTTGACAAAATTCTTTTACTTTTTGAAACTCATTTTCATTAAGATATACATTAAATCTATGTTTTAATATTTTATTATTATTTTTAGGAGTTCTATATCTTTTTGCTTTCATTATTTATACTCCTTTATTACTTCAAAAGTTACACCTTTAACTTCAATACCACTTTTTAAAGCAATTAATATTGCTGATTCATTAATTATTCAATATTCTTTATCAAGAATATCTGCATCAATACTTAATATTTTATAAGTAGTATATTGTCTAAGACCTAATATAGTTTTAGTTTTACTTTGTTCTTTTAATGTTTTAGTTTCTTTAATTTGATTATCATAAGCAATTTGTTTTTGTTTAACTGGTAATAATAATTCTTCTTTTTTATTTTTAATTAAAGTATCTAAACCATTTTGTCCAGCAAATACTGATTTTCAATTATTTAATTGTTTTTTAATAATTACATTATAATTTTCAATATTTTTAAATTCTAAACTAATAGTATCTAATATTTTTTTATTATCTTTTAAATCAATTTCATTAATAATATCTTTATTAGATTGTTTTATATAACTTTCTAAATAAGGAATTTTATCATTAAGATTAATTACTTCTACTATTAATTGTTTTAAATTTTTATAAAAAGATTCAATTTCTGTTTTATATTCTTTAATATTATAATTTTCAATATTAATTAATTGATTCATTTTTAATTAATTCCTTTCATTTACAAAAAATAATGTTATGATATATTTAGTAGAGTGTGTATATATATAAAAACCCCCTTTTTCTTAATTAATAATAATGTAACAATCAACATGTTAATAGGGTTATTTACTGAGCCAATATGGCTATTCAATTATTAACAACAATTACATTAAGCGATATACTGTTACTTTCTAACTTGCTTAACATTAGAAGCCTTTTATCCTGATATAAGAATAGGACTAAATCCAACAGTGTTTTATTTTTCTTACGACAGTTTATTAAGTTTTAATCTTTAACAAATATATATTTCTTAATTATTAACTTTCTCCTACTTGGTCACTGCGTGTAGTAGATATTTAAAGCGTGTTAATAATAAAAAAGAACAATATTTCTATTGTTCAGTGTTATTTTATTTCTATCCATCAACTTTATACGCTCTTAAAGGACGCATAAATTTTACGGATAGATTTTAAAATAAGTAAACAAAGAGACTACTAAAATCTATATTTGTATTATAATTGTAGCACTGATTAACTATAATTACAAGTGTTAAAATTAAAGTTTATAATATTATTAATAATTTAATTATAACAAAAATTCCTAAAGATAAATCTTTAAGTTTTTATTTTTTTAAAATTAAAAAATTAAATTCTATTATTTAAATAATTAATTTTTGCTATTAACATATTATTTAATGTTTTATAATTATAAGTTTTTGCACCTTTAGTTTGAGATTTAACTAAATGAAATATATCACTTTCAGCACTACAACCTATATTTCAACTAGCAGATTGATTAATAATACCTTGTTTATTATTTTTAAAAATTTTTAATATTTCTTTATTAACTTTTGTTTTAGTTAAAAACTCTATTAATTCATTATATTGACCATTACAAAAATAATTTAAAGAAATTTTATAATTATTTATTTTCTCAATATTACTAATTATTGTTCTTCATTTACTTTCTAAATTATATGCTTTTTTTAAATATGAAATTGCATGATATTTATCAAAAACATAATAAGCACCTAAATATTTTGCTAAATTTTTAATTCATCCAGCACCATCACCTGCTACCACTAATTTTGGATTATAAAAATCATAATATTTTATTAATCCTTTTCAAGTGCTTTCTACAGTAGGATTATTTTGATAAAAATCATGAGTAAATTTATAATTAAACATAAAATTATATTTTTTATTTAATAATTTATTACGATTTTTACTTATTTGTTTTTTACCAGTATTATATGAAATACTTCTAATTTTTTGTAATTCTCTTTTTTTATTTTTATTTCAAACTGGAACAAAACAATCATCAACATTAATATAAATATATTCATTATCTTTTACCTTAATTTTTTCTTGTGGTAATATTTCTTTAACTTTTATATTTTTAAAAATATTTGAAATAGTAGTTTTTGAAATATATATATTAAATTCATCTTGTATATTTTTATAAGATTTTTTTTGACCAATTTTATTAATAATTATATTTTTTATTTCATTAATAATACGTGAATAAGGTTTAATACCAACATAGATATCAGTAGGTACAAAAATATTACCATTATATTTATTTTTATATATTCTTCTAGAGTATGTTAATACACCATATTCAGTTAATACAGTTCTCTTTCTAATTTTAGAAACTTTAAAGTATTTTTTATTATGATAATTTTTAAAATAATTATTATCATAATTAATATATTTAATTTTTAATTTATTTAATAAATATTTATTACTCAATTCTTTAAAATTTACATAATTAAAAGTCAAAATCTCACTCCATTTCTTTTTTAAATCTATGTTAGCATTTATAATGCTAACATAAAATGATATAATTTATTTATAATATTTATAAATAAGGAGTAATATCATGCCAGCAAAACGTAAAGAATTAGGAGATTACGATACAAAAATAAGTAATTATTTAAGAACTCAAAAAAAAATCTTAACTCCACAAGGTTTAAATAATGCACTTGATATCGATAGAAAATTTGTATATGATTGCCGACGCAGAAGTAGTCCATGACAACGTAAATTTTTAAAAAGTTATGATAAAGCACGTGCCGAAATTTCTACTCATATGTTAGAAAAAGCACTTGTTAAACCAGAGATAATTTATCAACATTGACGACTATCTCATCCTAATGATTTTGATTTACCAAATATTGAAACCCAAGAAGCAAATAGTAATATTATTATTAATTTACCCAGTATAAGGAAAATTGACAATGACAGTAATGAATAACGAATTTACTTATTTATATGAAATAGTTTATTGATTATTAGATGAAGTTGATTTTACACATGATGAATATAATTTAAGTGGAAGTAGATACTCAGGTAAGACATTTAGTGTCGCAATGATATTACCTATATTATTTGCCATTGCTCTTAAAAAAAATAAAAAAGTTGCGATATATGGTTTTCGAAAATTAAATAAAGATATTAATGATTTAGTTAAAGAAGTATATGAATCATTTATTTCTGCTGGATTTCAAGATTATACAGATTTTAATTTAAAATATCCAAATAAACAAGCAGATTTTAGATTTAAAGGGACAAAGTCATTTATTAGAGTTATGGGTGTTTATTCTAATTCTAATGATAGAATACCACTTAAAGGTCTTTCTAGAAGTGAAATAAAAGGATTTGATTTAATAATAGAATGAGAAGAAGAAGCAAATGAATTAACACAACAAGAATTTCAAGCAATTACTTTTGCTATTGGTAATGCTAAAAAAAGAATTAAAATAACAACTTGTAATCCAGATAATATATATCAATATCATATTGAATATATGAATAATCGTGTACCTTATAATTTAGAAATTATGAAAAAAAATAATGAACAAATAAAATCAATAATTGAAAATAATATATTAAAATTATTTCATTATTCAAATTGAAAATTAAATAAACAATATTTATCAGAAAATATAATTAATAATTTAGCAGAATTAAAAGTATTAGATCCAATAAAAGCACAATCTTGATATGATGGTGTCCCTAGTGTATTAACTGGTGCTATCTTTGCCAGAATATTAAATTTAGTTAAAACACAATTAGATTTTCAACCCTATTATTTTCGTGCTGGTTTAGATATTGGTATGGCAACTAGTATAACTGGTCATCCAACAAGTGCTCATATTGGTTTTTTAAATCAAACAAAAACAAAAGCACATGTCTATAAAGAATATTTTCATTCCAATGCAAGCTTTGCAGGTCAACATGCCATGCAATATAAAGATACTTTTCAATTAGCTCATGAAATAATTAATTTTTATCTTAATGTAGCTTATGAATTCCCAAGAATGAAGCAAACAAGATTAATAGTTACTACTGATTATGGTAATGGTGGACAAGCATTTATTGATGTAGCAAATAAAATACTTAAAGATAAATATATTACTTGATTATCATTTAATGCTGTTATTAAAGAAAATTATTATATAAGAGACCGTATTGATTGATTAACTGCTGTTTTAATTAAAGGAATAGTAAGTATTGATTGAAATAATTGTCCTAATACAAAAAGACAATTAGGTTTAATCCAATGATTAGCAAAACCAAAACTTGAAAATAATAATAATCAACCACAAATGTTAGATTTACATGATGATACTTTTGATAGTATTTGTTATATGTTTATGTCTGAGATGAGAGCGTTACAAAGTAGTATAGGAAATGATTTATTAATAGCAAAGAAAAGGAGTGAATTAGAAAATGGATTTATATAATACTAATTTTTATTTAGCAGATAAAAGAAATTGATATTTAGATATACCAAGAATTATTGCACAAAAAAGTACACGTTTAGTTCTTGGTAAAGGATTATTATTACAAAGTGAAGATGAAAAATTATTAAATGATTGAAATAATTTTTATTATAAAGATAAATGATTTGAAAAATTAGCAAAATTTCTTATTAAAAATAGTTTATTAGGGAGATGTGTTTTATTTTGAATGTTAAATAAAGATGGTTCAATATCATTAACAGTACCAAGTCCTAGTTTTATAAATCGCGTAGCAAAAATTAATGAACAAGAACAATCAGCAGAATTATTTTTTACAAATGTCCAAGCAGATAATCAAACTTTGACATGAATTACTATTACGCCACAAATAGTAAATGTAAAAATATTTAATGCAATTGATAAAGAAATTATCTTAGGTACAACTCATTCGAAAGTTATGCCAGAAAATGAACCAGATTTAGAATATAATTTAAAAAATCCATTTGGTTTTTTACCAATAGTAGAAATAACAAATTTACCAAATCCTTTATTATTTGGTCAATCAACTACATTTAATGGTTATCCAGATTGTATGCCAGTAGCAGATTTAATTAATGATGTCAATCATATTATTAAACAAAAAAGAAAAGAACGAGTATTAAATCAAACTCGTATTTATGGTAAAGTTTCAAATGAAAAATTATTAGATTTATTAATGGGTAAAAGTGATATATCAGAATTTATAGCAGATGCTTTTATTGAAGTTAGTAGTATGGATTATGATACTGTTGGTAAAGGTGGTGTCCAAGTAGTACAAGGTGCTCCTAAATTTAGTGAATACTTTATAGATTATAATGGCACAATGAAAAGTATATATAATGGTGCTGGTTATGATTATGAAGAATTTAGTGGTGTTAATTATGAAAATAAAACTAAATCATTAATGAATAATAAATTAGATATGGAAACAACAGAATTTAAAATTGCTCATTATAAACCTTATATCCAAAGATTAATTGATATCTGAATGATACATAATAAATATTGAGATGGCAAGAAAGAAAGACCTTATTCTTTTGATTTTTTACCGATTGCCATGACTGACCAATTACAACAAAAAGAATTATTACAATTTCAATTAGATTATGGATTAATTGCCAGACATGAAGCTATTGGTCAAATTAGACATGTTAATAATTTACAAGCAAAAAGTATCGTTAAAGAAATTGATAAAGAACAAGAAAAAGATATGAAAAGGTTAGGTGATAATAATGGCAATGATGAACAACGCAATTTGAAAGATAACAGCAAGACAAGCACATCTGGCGTTAAAATTACAACAAGCAAAAATTAAAACTTGTTCACAATGAAAAATATTTCCATTTACCATTAATAATGGTGTAATTCCTGTAACTGAAACTGGATATAAATCTATTAATAGTAAAATTACTGATTTTGGACAATATGAATTAATATTAACTGGTAATACTCCAGTAGTAGTTATTTGAAAAAATAGTACGAAAATATATCAAAAAAATAAAGGTATAATCGACCCAAATACTAATAAAATTACTGGACAAGATGAATTTTATACAAAACAATATAACATTGGTGATTATTGAAATGCTTATCTTATCGAAGATAATAGTGGCGTTGATTTTAATAATTTAACTGGTCAAACTATATTTAAAACTATTAGTACTAAAAGACAATATACATTAGTAATGTTTGAAGAACAAATTACAGTTGATGATTATTTACAATTTTTTACTGTTTTTAATAATAAAAATGAAAATATAGGTGGTAAAGATAAAAATCAAGATCGACAATTATTATATATTTCAAATGTAACAAATTATTATAGTCCATATAATCAAGCATTTAGTATGCAAGTTATCACATTTAGTAGTATTAATGATAACTTACAAGCTAGTGGACAAACTACATTAGGATTTATTAATTATGGTAGTCCTGGTAGTGGTTATGCTTTTCCTACTATTGAAAATGGTATAGTTACTTTAAATCGTACTTTAATGCGTGATATCGGAGTAAGATATAGTCACCGACAAAGTTATGGCTTAGAATTATTAGCAAGTTGTTATTATTATGGTAGACCAATCATACAAGGACAAGAACCTATACAACAAGGAACAAAAGAAATATTTGAAAGTAAAGTATTTGCTTCAAGAAGATTATTTATTGCTGGTAATAATGACCATTCGACAACTAATATTAAAAATAATGGTGGTTTATTTGCTGGTATTAATGATCAAATAACTACTAGTAGTCATCCCGAAACAACATTTTATAATATCATGGATGCAAGACCTACTGGATATACTAATTTTAAAGATTGAACAAAATGACTAACTACTAAATTAAATATCCAAACAAATTTATTTGTCACAAAAGATTTTAAAGGTATGTTAGCATTTGATAAAGATAAAGCAATTAAAAGTAATGGTACAGCAATTGGTGAAGCAAAAATGTTTTGAGATAGTGAATGAAATATCAATAATTTAAAAGGTGAATATAATGTAGATATGTCTAGTAATTTTAAATATAAAGATCCAGATACTAATTTAATTATTGGTTCACCAACAGTTGATTATAGTAAAATAAGTCAAAAATATATGTCTGCTATTTTAAATTTTAATAGTGTAGTATTTAGTCCCTTAGTACAAATGCCCTATGATAGTAATCAATGATTACCATTTGCTTTATCAAGTATTCCATTAGTAGGTAAATTATTAAATTCTTTAACTTTAGGGATACCAGTAGGATTTATTATTACTCAAAATTCACAACAATATAAAAAAATGTTATATTTTAATGGTTTTATGTCTGCTTTTTTTGCTTCTAATTTAGAAAGTATTATTGGTAATGGTGGTTTAATTCCATTAAATACCTTTACTAATGATAGTGATTTTGCTATTGGTAAAATGTTAGGTGCTAATGTTTCTACCACGGCGATGTTAATGAAATTAACTGATAGAATTAGTGTCTATCCATGAAATGCCAAAACTGGTGAAAAATTAACTACAAAAGAACAAATTAGTACTGTTGATTTATCACAAAAGAAAAATGATAAAGTTTATATCTTAGCAGAAGATACAGAATTTTTAGATATCGCTTCACCATTAACTAATGAAGATAAAGCAACACAATGAAATCCTACAAGTAATGGTGTTATAGATGGTGCTAATTATGCTTATATTATTGATACAATAATAACGCAATCACTTCATCAAGGTGAAGAAATACATACATTTTATAGTGATAATCCATATACTTATCAAGGTGATTATAATGAAATATCAATTGCACAATATCGATATAAAAATACTGGTTCATTAACTAGTAATGCTTTTAATTGATTAACTCAATATAAAACTAATCATGATGAATATAGTGAAACAGAAAAAACAACATTTAATTATCCAGCATGTATATTACCACCAAGTCCACAAAATATAGCAAAAAAAATTATTATTAATCCAGATTTAAAAATAGAAATGATAGCAAATAATATCGATTTAACCATTGATACTAGTTCTAAAACAGTAAATAATACTGATGAATGATTAAAAAATAATTCAAATAAATTAGTTAATTATGAAGTTGATTTAAAATCATTATTAGACCCTACATTATTAATTAATACTTTTAATGATTTACAACGTTATTATAAAAGTATAACAATTTATTATGATTATGATATTGAAACAAAAGAAGAAATTCATAATAATTCTATTGCAGGTTTATTTGGAGACTGATATACTAATTTTTCTGTAAATGAAAATTTTTTTAATCCAAAAAAACAAAATGGATTTAAAGAAATATTGTTAAAAGATTTAATTTTTACAGAATATAAACCAATAAATGGCTTATTTATTGCTGGTTGAAGTCCTAATATTTATGGAAAACAATTAATACATTTAGAAAGTGAAAGTGGGATATCATCGGCTTATGGTTATACAAGTAATAATTATATTTTAAATAGTTATAAATTTGCTATAAATGATAATGGTAATATTGGTGGTTGAAATATTAAATATGAAAATAATAAAGCACTAGGTTTTTGTATAGTAGATAATAAAAATTTTAAATGAGATTTTTATTTACAAGCAACATTAGGAAAAATTGAAAATGTATGATATGTTAGAGAAAAAATGAGCGAAGATAATAAAGCATACGCTAAAATTTATATTAATAGTATTAAAGCAAATATATATAAAATAACACTAAATATAAGATAATTGTTATTATTAATATAACTTAGTTAAATTAAGTTTTAATTAAGTTTTAGTATAATTAATATAAAGGGGGGTTAAATTATGGATACAGAAAATGTTAACATTCATGAAATAAAAAAAGAAAAATTTATTGATAAAATTTATAATAATAAATTTGCTTTAACTACTATTGTTATAATATCGACAATAGTTTTAATGATAACTGTTGCTTTTTTAATTACTGCATTTACTGTATGAAAATAATATTACCATATAATCTTAAATATTAATGTATATAAAATACTTACCTAATGGGTTAAATAGGGTAAGTTATAGATGTTTTATTATTTATTAGTTATAAATTTATAATTAGGTGTTAACCTAATTAAAAAGTTACCTTATGGTAACTTTTTTAATTCTTCATTTATTATTTTTAAATACATTGGAGAAATATATTTACAATTCAAAGCACTTTTTAGTATTAATGGTATGTATTTAATTTCAAATATTTCATTATAAGTGACTCCTTGATAATCTTTTCATATATCTGCAATATTAACAATATGTATATCACTATATTTTCTATCAAATCTTATATATGAAACTTTATCTAATTCTTTTATATCTAATTCTTTTGTATCAATTTCTACATAATATTTTTCATATTTTTCTGGTATTTTAGTAGTTATTCTAATAAAAATAATATTATTTTCATCAATTTTAATTAATGGACATAAATAAGATTTTTTATTTTTTAATATTTTTTTATTATCATAAAAAAGATAAAAATTTGTACCATTAATATTTATCATTTTTATAACAACTTTCTTCATAAAAATTAATTATTTCTTTTTTTTCTTCTTCATCTTCATTATCAAACTTTATATCTAAATAAAAATTCATTTTATTTTGTTTTTTAGTTTTTCTTTTATCTCAAAAAAATTGTCAAGACCTACTTTTTTCATGAATAATATTACTAAGTTCTTTAACTGTTTTATTATCTTCCAAAATAAAATCTGTTATTTCAATTAATATTTTTTTATCAATTTCAGAAAAATAATCTCAATTAAAATATTTTTTATAATCATTATTATTTTTTAAAGAAAATATAATTTTATTATCAAGTGTTTTTTTATAATCAAAATATAAAAATGTATTATTATATTCATCAACATATTTCATAAAACTATATGGAACTGAACCTCATTCTCAAGCAACAAAATCCATCATAAAAAAATGATTAGCATATTTTTGCGTTGCTCTTAACTCTAAAAAAGAAATAAATTTATAAATAATTGTTTTATAAATTTTTTTACTTTTTTCGTTTGCTTCTCCTAATAAATATAATATTGCCATTTCTATTTTAGTAGCTTCAATTAATGGAATACTTAAAAATTCTGCTAAGTTTTTTTTATTTATTTTATTTTCCATTTTTATCACCTATTTTTTGTTTTAATAATTACTTTATTATTAATAATACTATAATTATAAACTAAACTAAAAAAAAGATAAGTATTCGTTCCATTATACTTATCTTTTTTATTTTACACAAAAATGTCAGTGGACTAAAACTTATATAATAATTTATTTTTTTATAAATAAAGTATATAATGATTTATTTTTTTATGCAATAGTTATTTATAAAAATTATAAATAATGTTATAA
>CAXAKW010000010.1:0-24307 GCA_963969555.1 Polydrusus pterygomalis | reverse complement strand
AACAAGAAGAAGAGATCTTGGTTCGTATCGCGGAAAATCCTGAATTAAGCACTAGGCGTTTGGAAGCTTCTACAGGAATAGGTAAATCGACCGTCTCAGAAGTCATCAATGCAGAAAATTTATTTCCTTACCATTTCACGCCCGTTCAAAATTTACTGCCAGGAGATTTGCCAGTCAGATCAGAATTCTGTCAAAATCTACTAAATAAGAATAACGAAGATCCCATGTTCCTGAGAAAAATATTATTTACTGACGAGGCAACTTTTACAAGACGCGGAATTTTTAACTGGAAAAATAATCATCACTATGCTTTGGAAAATCCACGACTACCCAAAGAAAGACATTTTCAGCACGAGTTTTCGATCAATATTTGGTGCGGCATTATCGACAATTTCTTGATCGGCCCATATCAGCTTCCGCAGAGACTTAATGGAGAACAATATTTGCAGTTTTTAGAAAACGATTTACTTTACCTTCTGGATGATATACCTCTGAACATAAGACACAATATGTGGTACATGCAAGATGGTGCCCCAGCACACTTTGCAGTTCCTGTTCGAAATCATTTAAATCAGCGTTCTCCACATCGGTGGATTGGTCGCGGTAGCGAATTTCCTTGGCCACCGCGTAGCCCAGATACTAACCCGTTATATTTTTACCTGTGGGGTCACATGAAGGATTTGGTATATGGTGATGAATCCAATACACGGGAAGAACTTGAACAAAAAATTCAAGAAGCCGCCATTGTTATAGGAGATAATCAAAATATCTTCCTGAATGTGAGACGTCATTTGTTAAAAAGCTTAAGAAAATGTATTGAAGTAAATGGTGGATACTTTCAACATTTACTAAAGTGAATTAAAACAAATTTTTAATAGTTTCCAATATTTTCATTTTGTTTTTTTTTCTGCCTTTTTATCATCAAGTCCTAGAATCTGGGTAACGGTAACCTCTAACATTTTACTTGGGCAAATTTGGCTCAAAAAACATATTTTTATATCTACTATCTCCAGTTGCTCTATGGCCCATCAGTTACCGGACACCCTGTATAATACCTACATTATTATTATTATTATTATTATTATTATTATTATTATTATTATTATTATTATTATTATTTATTATTTATTATTTATTATTTATTATTTATTATTTATTATTTATTATTTATTATTTATTATTTATTATTTATTATTTATTATTTATTATTTATTATTTATTATTTATTATTTATTATTTATTATTTATTATTTATTATTTATTATTTATTATTTATTATTTATTATTTATTATTTATTATTTATTATTTATTATTTATTATTTATTATTTATTATTTATTATTTATTATTTATTATTTATTATTTATTATTTATTATTTATTATTTATTATTTATTATTTATTATTTATTATTTATTATTTATTATTTATTATTTATTATTTATTATTTATTATTTATTATTTATTATTTATTATTTATTATTTATTATTTATTATTTATTATTTATTATTTATTATTTATTATTTATTATTTATTATTTATTATTTATTATTTATTATTTATTATTTATTATTTATTATTTATTATTTATTATTTATTATTTATTATTTATTATTTATTATTTATTATTTATTATTTATTATTTATTATTTATTATTTATTATTTATTATTTATTATTTATTATTTATTATTTATTATTTATTATTTATTATTTATTATTTATTATTTATTATTTATTATTTATTATTTATTATTTATTATTTATTATTTATTATTTATTATTTATTATTTATTATTTATTATTTATTATTTATTATTTATTATTTATTATTTATTATTTATTATGAGGGTCGTACTGAACTCATTATGAACGTGAAATAGAAAAAAGCTATTTTCAGGGGGGTACCTATAATTGTTTAGAATTTGAAGCTATATTGCTGTTAATTGTGCTTATTCTGTTGAAATAAGCAAGTATATCTTTCCCTGTTTTGGGAAATTTGGCCTCTAGGCAGTGCTGGATTTACCATTAGGCTGAGTAGGCTGGAGCCTAGGGCGGCAGATTTTAGGGGGCGGCAAATTTGGCCCAAATTTTTTTTTTATCTTACAGAAATAAATGGTACAATCTTTATTCGGTCGACGGGTAGTATTTTTTTAAATAAACTTTATTGTTGGCCGTGTCTGTTAATGGGGATAAAAAAAGGTAGTTGGGACTTTACTGGCTTTGCAGAAAGAAATTTCATTTTCAATAAAATAAGTAGGTAATCATAAATTTTTAAAATATTTACTAAAAATTACTGACCAAATTTGGGCGTGGTCTTAAAAATTTTTCTCCTGCGGCGCATTTCGCCTGCAGCGGGCTTTTTCTTTCCCGAACACTTCACCTGTTTCACAACTCACGAGCCGTCACTGGTATAGGGGCGGGCGGCAAGAATTGAATAGCCTAATAGCGGCAAATTTGTAAATCCGCCACTGCCTCTAGGGGGTAGAAATGGAGGGATGTTAGTTTCCAAAACAACGGCTAGAGAAAAAGATATAGGCAAAAAAAATGTTTACAAAATTTCTTCGCTTTAAATAAACATTTGTTTAGACAATTACAAAAATTTTCCGTTCCTTGAAACTCGGCATGTACCGTGCGAGCAAAAATTATTTGCATCAAAGAGGGCTTCGATTAAAAAACGTAGTGCTTGGTTTAGATCACAATGATATGGTGACGATATATCTAACCAAATCTAGGTTAAAATTTTGTCAAATTCATATTATGACATGATATGCCAAACTAATGAGTAATAAAATAAGTAGACAAATACAAATTTATTTTTGTTGTTTACAAAATAAACAAAGTAAGAATATACAGAAAGAAAAAGAAAAATAATTACATAAATTGCTGAAATTGGCCACCGCCATGCTCCAAGCATAAATTCACACGTCTCTTCATATTTTCGAAAGTGTTGACCAGCATCTCTGGATAAATGTTACCACATTCTTGGATAATCCTTTCTTGTAAGTGTTCTAAATTTGCAACTGGTGTTTTAAAAATAGTGTTCTTTAAATGAGGAAAAACGAAGTAATCCATAACCGTTAAACAAGGTGATCTAGATGGGAATTCAATGTCTGATCGAAAACTGATCAATCTGGCGTCGAAAAAATTGCGTAAGTAAGTTAATAGTTTCGGCGGCTTGAAAATATTCAAAACGTAGTTCGTCGTCAAGTAATTGCTCTACAAATGGATTCAAAATATTGTCTCTATACCGCTGTGCAGTAACTGTGTCATGAAAAAAAAAACAGGACCAACAATTCTTCTTTGGGAAACAGCTAACCAGACACCAATTTTTTGAGGGTGCAATGTGGACTCTACAAAAAAATGGGGATTTTCACTACTTCACATGCGTGTATTCTGAGAATTCACATAACCAGTGGAACCAGGCTTCATCCGAAAAAAATGTCAGGTCTAATAAATCATTTCTTTCCAATAAATTTTGGGTAAACCATTGAGAGTAATTCCTGCGTCTTTCAAAATCTGCGGCTTGTATTTCTTGGAATACTTGCACTTTATAGGGAAATAAATTTAGCTGCTTCTTAAGAATAGTCCTTCATGTTCCATAAGATCTTCCCACTTCTTGGGACAGACCCCTTATACAATTTGTTGGCGTATCTTGCATTATTTCACGAACGTTTGCAACAAGTTCTTCTGTTCTTAGAGATGGTCTTCCTGCTCCTTTTTTGTGTTGTATAGAACCTGTTTCCCTAAACATAGCCACGGTTCTTTTCAGACAATGATAAAAATCCCCAGCAATAAAAGCAACGTTAGGAAAATGTTCGTGAAAATCGTCCATGCACAAACCTGGATTGTATTGACACTCACCATTTACTCTAACCCCGTTTCGAAAATACGCTTCAACCATGAATGTATTGTGCTGTTCCGTAAAGCCCATTGTGTGAATTGTTCAAGAAATTGGAAAAATTAGCGATGAATCAAATTACTTGTAACGACTGTCAAAGATGACGGAATAACTGATTGATTGTTAATTCAGGTAGTTACTGACACCCAACAGGTATTAAGCTCCACGGCTAAGCATTACGTCCTTAGATGCAAGGCCCTCTTTGATGCAAATAATTTTTGCTCGCACGGTATCTATGGTTCGGTGATATAGCTTCGCTCGTCGCTCTTCAGGATTAAACGATCGAATAGTTCCGATGCCCGGGATCGAACAAGGTACTAAGGTACCTTCCGCTTGCTAATCGTAAACGCTACCGCTGTGCTAGTCTTTTGACGGATTTAAATTTAATATCCCCGTTAATATGGGACTCTGTATTAATTGTTCATTACTCGATAATTATTACATAATACGGGTACATTACACGTTTAATTTTTACTACTCGCTTTCTTGTTGACAAGTCCCTATAGCAACTTACGAAGTAGCTACTTAGTCGTTAAAACCGCAATGCATTCGACGGCATCGTGGAACGCGCTTACGTCATCGGAAATTCTTCAGATTGCACTCGTGAAGATTCGCGGAATGTCCTCTTTCTGCTGTGGTACTGTTGCTAGGTGGAAGGAGTGTGCCCGAAGAGGATTAAACTCTATTGTAGAAAGTAGGAATGGATAGTGAATCGATTCGTCTCGGTTATACGGGGTTAGGAGTGTTGGGTGGAGGCCTTTCAAGTATTAGTTACAGGGACATACCGTGGAGATTTAAATTCTCCGTAAAATAATAAGGAACTTGTATAAAGTCGCCACAGTGGTTCTTTTCCCGTGCGTCATCACTTTCACGTCATCAAAATCGTATGAATCAAATCAAAAATACGAGACGAATACATACATACATCCCGAAAAATTATTATTTATTTTAAGTTTTGCCCGGCATTCTCTATTATCTAAAAGAAATTGACAAACAAATGTTATTACATTTAATACTATTTTTAAATCTTAAAATCTAGAAAAGTTTGGTGTTTTATTGACTATTAAAATCGCAAAAGTCAAATTTTTGACATCCTTTCATTAAAGGAAATTTAGCCACTGCCGTAAACTTTTCAAAGCACTTTCACGGTTATAATATTTAAAATAAATAAATTGGGTATTATAACAATCCATAAATACTTACCGCCAAAACAGATGATGGTGGGTATAATTAGCTCTAAAAAGAACTATGTTTAGAAAAAGGAACAGTTTTAAGGCACAAAAAATTACAAAATACGAATTAGATTGGCAGATCAAAATAAGGTTGACAATGACGTTCTAAAATACAACGGTAGTCAACTAAACAAATAAAAAAAGTAATTAATTGACGTTTATAGTTTTATTCTTGTCTAGCACGTTATATTATTGCGGAATCTTGGAGACGTTCTTTTATGCTTTTATTCAAACTTGTTACTGTAATAAATAAGGATGCAGAGTTATTAACCACGTTGAGTCCTGATCGTTGATTGATGACGCACGGGAAAAGATCCACTGTGGTGACTTTATATTTACTCTTGTATGATGGACTCGCACACTAATTTTTATTAGTTTTTAGTTTTTAATAAACCAAAAACACATTTTTTTCTATAGCAAGACTTCAACTTCAGGTGAAAAATAAAATTTCAAAGAAAATTGTAATTTTTGGCACAGAAATCTGTGTTGCTCCGTTACTAGGGATATGAATTACTCTGTCAACAAATGTCAAACAAATTTTACATTCTGGTTTTTGTGGAGTGTTCAGTATTTTTGCGTTTTGTGTACGAAGTGAATACGAAATGTTCGGAAAATACTTAACACAAAAAGAAGAAAGATAGATGTTTCTAATAATGTTAATTGTAAAATTACACTTGTTGTTAATCCTTCGAATTAATGTGTTTGAATTTGTAAATTTAATTAAATAAAAAAAGTTAAAACATTTTATCTACCCTTGCTGTTAAAGTGTTACTTTATCTACTCACAATAGTTGCTATAACATCATTTACATCAGCTATAAAAAAATTCACAGATCTTGCACCCTACGCAAGCATCCTATGCATTGAAAATACCTGACACAGCTTTAAAATTTTAATGTCCTATGTGATGTAATTAAAGCCCACATGCTAATTTGTATTTTGTAAAAGTTTAAAAAATGTTCTTTAATTCAACAGGGTCCGCCCAAATTTGGTTAACAAATGGGATAATTTTTTATTATTGATTTCTCAGAAAATTTTATTCTACATAAAAGTTTTGCATCTTGAGTAAATCATTTTGACGTGTTCAAATCTTCTGTGGCATATACAGGGTGAATATAAAATAGAAAAATATGACGTCAGTGACTCAAAAAATTTTAAAAATAATTAAAGCCCACATTCTAATTTGTATTTTGTAAAAGTTTAAAAAATGTTCTTTAATTCTACAGGGTCCGCCCAAATTTGGTTAACAAATGGGATAAATTTTTCTATTTTATATACACCCTGTATATGCCACAGAAGATTTGAATACGTCAAAATGATTTACTCAAGATGCAAAACTTTTATGTACAATAACATTTTCTGAGAAATCAATAATAAAAAAAATTATCCCATTTATTAACCAAATTTGGGCGGACCCTGTATATGCAATTATTGTGCTCCCACTTTTTGCCTTCCACTCTTTTTTTTCGATATAATATTCCGATTTAAATAACGTGAACTTACCTTATTTAACAAATTTATTATGGCAGTCTTCAAAACACAAATATATAACTTATTTCAATAAACCCCTTTTTAACAAAATTATTAGGTATGGCATTCTTTAAAACACAAACTAAACATTATTTACTTGCCGACTTTACGTTGTTATTTATATTTATATTTACCAAGTATTATCAGAGTAGGTATTATGTTACAAGACCGCTCGAGATATTGCGGTGTTGGGTCGCGACACCGCGACACCAATGCAAAGTTTGCATAAAAACGATCCCAGTAGTATTTTCAATACTAAGACACCGCGACACCAATGCAAAGTTTGCATAAAAACGATCCCAGTAGTATTTTCAATACTAAGACACCGCGACACCAATGCAAAGTTTGCATAAAAACGATCCCAGTAGTATTTTCAATACAAAAAAATTATTTAAATATTAAATACGACTCTGATACATGCCTCATATCTCAATGATAACACGCAGTAATAATAATGGACAGCCTAAGTGCTGACGTCAGAAAAGGCGCGGATTTTAAAACCCTTTCCAAACAAAAAGAAGTTACATGGAAAACTCATAGATATTTACCTTCAGATAAGTAAACAATAATCACGAAAGTGGCAAATTTATAGCATCGCGCATGTAAACAAAGCTAGACACTATTAGACATGCGCACTGCAACATTATCGTTTGACAAATGGGAAAATAGACACGTCCAGGCTTTAAAATTTAAGTTCTTGATGAATAAATTGTTAAAGTTGACCCTCAATTTATTTTTGCGTGTAAACAGCTAAAAATTGCCCCAAATTCTTACCAAAAAATTGGAAATTCTTCTCAATATCTGATTAAGTTGGGAAATAAGGTAGTGATTTTTGGCATTTTTAGTAGTTGCAAACCAGATTTTGAGGATAGAAAATTGTTGTTAAGGGTTTGTTCTAAAATTGGGTTAAAAATGAATCGTCGTCGTGTTTTTAGTTTAAAAAGGAAGAAAACAAATCAATGAAACTAGTCTTATAAAACAAACAAAACCCGCAAAATAACCAATCTTCGATGTTATCGCGTACCTAACATCAAGTCAAATATTAGTTGGTATAAAGGGTGAGTCGGGAGGAATGGGCCAAACTCTAAGGGTGTAATCTATGCATCAAAATAATAAGAAAAAACTCAAATGTTGTCATCCAATATTCATTTGTTTTCAAATTTTAGCGTTAAATAAAATAATAATATTGTTAAACCAAAATATGCAACACTAAGTAACATTGTTTTAAATAAATCATTGGTTTAGAAAATTTTCAAAAATACCGCCATTGACGTCCACACATTTCCTGCTTCGTTTACGAAGGGCGCGCGTGGCTCTTATAATTGATTCGTGCCTTTTTTTAATATTGAGTGCAGCATTTCTAATGCGTCTAATTAATGCATCCGTAGTATCAACTCCTAATTTGTATACCTCCTTTTTTAACCAATCCCATAAATTATAATCCAACGGCGTGAGGTCTGGCCATCTAGGAGGCCAACTAATAGGACCATCGCGACCGCTGTAATTTGAAAACAAATGAATATTGGGTAACAACATTTGGGTTTTTTCTTGTTATTTTGGTTGTAAAATGGTTGTTTAAGGATGAATATTTCAAAATATCTTTTAACTAAAGTAAATTGTATTTCCCAATTTGGAGAAATTGAGTGACAGCTGACAGCACAGCATGCGGCTTGCATGAACTTAAACGATTTAATTAATTATATCTCGATTCATGATGCTTCAAGTATCGATGCGATTCTAATCATCCCTAGTATGCCCCCGAGAGCACTAAATTAAACTCTATACGCCACGGGCATGGCTTCAATGATCTTTTCTTTTCCACAGGGTGATTCAGCGATAAGCAACATTGTTGCACAGGATCAGCTTTAAATGAGAGACGTAACAAATTTAACAGGTTTTCTATTGAATTCGCTTCTTCTGGCCTTTATAATTTAATTGATTCAATAGTTTTTGCAGCAAAAAATATAATACAATCCATTTACGTGGTAAAAGGCTGGCAAATCTTCAACGAGGAAAAACCAATAGTGATGACTACGATTTTAAGAGCAAACACTAGTGAGATATTCGCCATTTCGTTTTTTGATCAATATTTCTTTACTTCTTGGTTTTATCCAAAAATCTGACAAATACTCATCTTTGAAGTACAGTTGAATATACAGGGTGTCCGGAAAAATGTGGCAAAATCTTCCGGATATAAAAAAAACACATGAAAAGAATACTACAAGTTCATATAAACTTCTTGCGTATCGGCCTTCTCTTCGGAGATATGGGCTCCCAAAGAGCTCCCATGGAATTAAGTTTTTGACACATAATTATTAAAACAGGTATATTTCAATTTTTTTTTCATATGATGTATACCAGGTAATACCCTTCAAATTACTATTCCAAAAAGTATTGCGAATTACTCACAGCTGCAGGACGGACTAGCTGTGACACTAATGTGCCCATTTTTTTACGCCCTGCAAGTAAAAACTGTGGACGTTTTTTACATACCTTTAACTATTGACTAAAAATTAAGTACTCTTCATTCATGTCGCTAATCCTAACCGTTTTCGGAAAACCGTAATTTTATTGCCATCCATTACAGCTAGTCCGTCCCTGCAGCTGTAAGTAATTCGCAACACTTTCTGGGATAGTAATTTGAAGGGTCTTACCTGGTATACATCATATGAAAAAAATTGAAATATACCTGTTGGTTTAATTATGTGTAAAAATTATGTAATTTTGAGGGTACTTTTTTGGGATTATTCCTGTTTGTATCCCTGTTGTCCATTAATAAATAAATAAAATCTTAATTCCATGGGAGCTCTTTGGGAGTACATATCTGCGAAGAGGAGGCCGATACGAAAGAAGTTTATATGAACTTGTATAGTATTATTTTCACTTATTTTTTTCATATCCGGGAGATTTTCTACATTTTCCCGCACACCCTGTAGTTTTACGTTAAAAAAGGCTAGATTTATAAATTAATAAAATCAAAAAACGAAATATGGGCAAATTTAACACAATTTCGTTTTATGCTTTTATTAATTAATCAATTAATTCTTTTATTACTAAAACCATAGGTAATTGTCACCCCAAGACGGATCTTTTGCCGCTTTTTGGAAAAAACGAAATATTGCTACACTGAAAAAAGAATTTATTTGATCTAAACAAAAATGGAGTTCGCCGAAACAAATATTTGTTCCCTATGGCCTGAACAAATAATTATTTAAAATATTGTCCAAAATTATTTGACTTTTGAGAGGGAAATATATGATATTCAAATAAATATTATTTAAATAAAATAATTCCGTTATTTAGCACGAAGCAATATAGGTAACCCACAAATATGTATTTATTTCTATTAAATAAATATTTATTCTGTTCAAATAATCATTTATTTAAATCGCTAACACATTTATTTAATCCAAATCACGAATTGTTTATTATCCTTTATATTTATTTCTATTAAATAAATATTTATTTTATCCAAATAATAATTTATTTAAATCGGCAACACATTTATTTAATCCAAATCACGAATTGTTTATTATACTTTATATTTATTTCTATTAAATAAATATTTATTCTGTTCAAATAATTTCGAAATTAGGATGTGTGCTTTTTGGCATTTAATTTAAATAACTTATTGTTTCCTATAAATAAATAATTATTTACTATTGAACATAATAATATATAATATAATTATTAATAAATATTTTTTGGTAAAAACTATATTTGTAATAAACAATAAGGTATTTAAATTAAATAATTAAAATAGGGTATAATCCCCCAAACTATTTAGGAGCTGCAAAAAGAAATAAATTATACCACAGTTTTTATGTATGTTCTGTTTATTGTTACGAAAAATAACATAACTATATAAGAAAAGAAAACAAAACTGTAATTAACATGACAGTTATTAAACTCGGTCTGCGCCTACTAGAGCCTTATTCTCCTTAAACATCCATATTTACTGCAATAACTAAATGTTCCTGTAAAATAACATCTTGTTTGAGGGAAATAAATTAAATTGATCAGAAACAATCAAAAATAGTTATAATTAAATAATTGTTTCCCCGAAATATTTATTTATTTAAAGCAAATAAATATTTATTTGCTTTAAATTTTATTTATTTCACGCAAATTAATATTTAAGGCAAATGAATAATTTTACACAAAGGGGCTGCAAGAGACGCTTTCGCGGCCATCTTGATATATGAATATTAATAATTATATTGAGAACAGAAATCAAAACAATAACGATATGCATGTTTATAAAATAATATAATAATATGGCAAAGACACATTTGTTAACTTTTTCTATTATATACAAAAATAATTGAAACGTTTTTAAATGGGCATTTCTCCATGGCATGCATGATTTAGTAATTATTATTTCGTATATGTTTTATCTGTCTTTTTTAAGTAATAAACATTAAAATTAAAATCTTACCTTCGAAGGAGGGCCACAGATGTCCCATGTTATGGCCAACTAGCCAATCGCGAACGTCCATTGCCCCACAAAATTATATATCACCTTGTCGAAAGACCCTCACTAAACGACTAAACTCTTCAGTCTCTACCTGGTACCTGCCTAGATCTCAAAAAGCAGTGGCGAAATAAAAAGTTATTTGCAGCAAATAATATTTTGTTTGAAATGTAGACGTTTAAAGGCAGAGGAGTAGCAAACAATTTTTTGTTTGGCGCGAATAAGTTTTATTTTACATAAATAAACAAAAACCAAACAAATATGAAATAAAAGTCAAATAATTCAATTTATTTGTTGCAAACAATATTTGTTTGAGCTAAATAAAGATTATTTGTGACTAACAAAAATAAAGCAAATACATCATTTATTTGGGATGAAACAGACTTTTTTTTCAGTGTATGCAAATAATATGGCGAATGCGTTACTAGTGTTTACTCTTAAGTAAAATCTAGATATGCACGAAATATGTTTCATATATCATACTACATAATTTTTGTTTAAAGTTTCAAACAAACAATAGCCTATGGGCTTTTAGAACCAACTAATATTTGACTTGAAGTTAGGAAGTACCTATACGCGATAACATCGAAGATTGGTTATTTTGCTGGTTTTGTTTGTTTTTTATATTCGATTTTATAAGACTACATAGTTTAATTGACTTGTTCTCTTCCTTTTTGCACTAAAAACACGACGACGAATCATTTTTAAACACATTTTAAAAACAAAACCTTAAAAACAATTTTCTATCCTTAAAATATGATAGGTTTGCTACTACTAAAAATGCCAAAAATTACTACCTTTTTCCCAACTTGCTCAAAAATTGAGAAGAAATTCCAATTTTTTGGCAAGAATTTAAATTTTAAAGTCCGAACCTGTCTATTTTCCCATTCGTCAAACGATAATGTTGCAGTGCGCCTGTCTAATAGTGTCTAGCTTTGTTTACATGCGCGAGGCCATAAATCTGCCACTTCCGTGATTATTGTTTGCTTATCTAATTCTACAGCTAAATTTTCCATGGTATAGTTATCGGACATTCTTTCGCAGGCATTTGGGAAGCCAGGAATGAAGGCAGAACTAAAAAAACAAAACTCAAGGAATGAAATTAAATGAGTTGTCAAAATTGGGCATATTTGGTGTGTTTCGTCTTCAGTTCAAGTTATTTTAATGTTTTGAACTTAACATTTTTACGTAATAGATTATTTTTGAGACCGTAAGTTTCTATTTTGATCAAAAAAACGGATAATAGGTTTATACAATTTATATTTGAATTTTCAATTTGTGGTATGCAATTTTTTAACCTGTGACAATTTGTTGAAAGTTCCGACACGACAGATGAAAATAATTATTATGAAGTGTCAAAATAAGGTAAAAATTGGGTTAAGGTGAGTTCTCATGCATCCGTTATCCGCAGTTTAAAAAATCGTATACGTCAAAATTTTGCGAATTACCTACATAATATGTTCGAATATCGTACCAAAATTTGTGAAAAAAAAGATAATTAGTCAAGAAAAGAATGAACATAGTTAACAAAATTTGCTTGTAGTTTAGATTTTCTTTGACTTTTTAAAGATAAAACCTGAAAATGGTATTAAATATATTATTATAAATTACATTCACCTGTCATTTATTTATTTATTTATTTAGAAATTAATAGAATTAAATCATATAGAAGCAATACGTTATTTTTACCAGTTTTCGTATTTGAAGTTTATATACATTCAATGTATTCATCGTAATAAGCAAAAAAAATATAGTACTGGTAATAAGTCCTAAAAAACTTAAAAGTCCGGTAGAAAACATGATTTAGAAAAAAGTTAAAATTATTTCAACTTTGTCCGACGTCTGATAATTTTTAAAAACATTCGAGCGAAATTTGGCGCCATAATATTTTCACCAATAAGGAGCTATTTCGGATCGCCGACCGTCAACATCGACTTTCTAGGGAGATACTGGCCCAACATTTTCTCGTGGCCACTTTAAAAAAAAAATCCGCAGGCCATACGACTGGCACTTTCTGATATACGGCCGAGAGCAATTCTTAGTGTATAATAAAAACACTATTTATTATCCTTTTTACATGGATTTTTTTTAAATGACGAAGATAAATTATTAATGTTTTTTTTCTTCCACGTTAAACTTAAAAAAAAGGAAGATTTTATTGGGGTTTCAATGGAAATTTTTGTTTTAAAAACATAGTGGATTTAAGTTATGCAATTTATAAACACCCCGTATATTACTTCAGTTACTTTTTAGTCATGGATCGAGCGCCTATCTTGTGATTCATTAGAAAGTACGGTGTACACGGATTGTTTAAAATGTGGCATGATTGGGCACATTTCAAAAGAAACGGTCTAATTAGAAATAACGTGTAACGGTCAGCCATTATGACTTACCAGGTGGGAAGCCATTTAAAAATGCGTAAAGTAATTATTATTCATTATCGCTGGTAATTTCATTTCGTACATTTTAAAAATCTGCAGGTACCGCGACACGGTTTAATTGCATTGGCGTGGTTGAAAAGGCGAGGGGGCAAACAGCCAATCCTTAAAGGGGCGTTCTTTATTTAAAGTTTGAAAAAAAGTAGTGTTACATAATAATTGGCTATGGAAACAGATAAATATAAGCTATTTTTTATAATAAAAATAGTTTTGCTACAGTGAAGAAACTGATCTAATACAACAGGTTTTCTAAGACATAGTTTATATTGATAGCTTATTGTGTATTATCCCACATTAAACAAATTGCTAGTGTATCAAATCCGCTTCAGAGTTAGATTAATTCCAGGTTTGCTAGAACAGTGTTTTAATTGGTAGTAATTAGTTCCCACAATCTTGTTGAATAATAAACTACTTTTAATACCGCAATTTTGTTAAGAAATATAAATTGTATCTTCTCAATGCGACGCATTTTGTTTCCAGTAAAACGCTTTCTCTACAATTAACATAACAATGTTCCCAAAAACGAATTGTATCCGTTAGAACCTATAACTCATAATACGTTGGTGGGGGTTGGTAGCGTAGTATTAGTTTTAAGGTTACCAAGTTTTTCAGCAGCACAGGAAGGACTTTCCTCGATTAAAAGGGGGGGAGGGGGATTTTGTAACTTAAACAATACTGGTTACATATGTAGCGTTATACAAACAGCGTGTTTTATTAATCTTTATTCTAGATTTATTTAAATAAAACACAATTGGTGTTCTAGTCGTATAACTCGTATATTGTAGGTATATCTTACAAAGTCTGATGAAAGAGAGGGAGGCCTTCCACTTCCACTCTCGTATATATACACATAAATCGGCATTACCAATATAATATTTTATATCCTAAATATTACTATAATAAATATGTATTAAAGGTTGCCTAATACGAATACATGATGTATTATACACATATATTGCTGGAAACTGGCCGAACAAGGAACAAAAAATATATAAAATAAATACAAATGGACCGAAACTGGGAAATCTCAAATGGTAGGAAACTACTATTTGAGCACAAAAATATTTTTTGGCTCAAGAAAGAATGCCTGGCTATTTTTTTCTTTAATGGTTGGACAACGATTTTTTTTACAATATGATGATAATACTAGTATAATGAGGTTATTTCGGTGAAAATGGAGAAAGGAGGACTCAATGTCCTAAACAAGGACTGTGCTACCGAAAGGAGGACACTTGACAACCCTATAATGCAATACAAGAGCCATCAACGTCATCGAACGGTTGGGAGTACAAAGGTCTACTATTAATCGGACGTCACGAAAGAATGCTTGCCAAAAAAAAATCTGTAAAATTTGAGTATAAAGTTGTTTGGTTTACAGGCTTGCCAGATTTAACAATTTTTTGCTATTTTGATGATTTTGCCCAATAAACGCCAACGGTTGTCAATGGTGATTGTGGATCCTTCTTACATAACAATAATTATTATTAATACAGCTAGGTATGGGTTCTAGTGCTACCGTAAACATTTCGATAAGTTGTTGTAACAATGATCAAAATTTAAAAATAAACAAATTTCCAAGATTTTTTAGATGATCAATAACGATATACAGTACGTCCACAGATGGGGTTTACAGGAGGACAAATGGACTAAAAATTGAAAGATACGAAAAAAAGGCACTCTTAATAAACGGTTTTGCTTGTCTAGAAAATACGACTCATCATAAGAAACTTCAATTTTTTTTATACAGGGTGGGTAAAAACTGCAAAAATGTTACTTTGCTTAAGAGTAAACATACTTTATTTTGAAAGATACGAAAAAAAGTCACTCTTAATAAACCTTTTTACTTGTCTAGAAAATACGATTCATCATAAGAAACCTCAATTTTTTTAATACAGGGTGGGTAAAAACTGCAAAAATGTTACTTTGCTTCAGAGTAAACATACTTTATTTTGAAAGATACGAAAAAAATCCACTCTTAATAAACGTTTTTACTGAAGTAATAATAATAATGATAATAATAAGTTTTAATGAAGTAATTATAATAATAATAATACGAACATTTTTATTAACATGAAAAGAATTCGATAACGATTTCATAATTCAAAAACTCCACCCCCATACCATCTTGCTGAAAATACATATTTTGTCGAAAATTTAATGGTAGATTTTCGAGTTCATCATTGAAAAATGTATCCAGCATTTCTAAATATGATAATATTATCTATTATAGAAAACGTGTTATCAAAAGCTGTGCTTTCATCAGAAAACATGATACATTTATAAAAATCAACATTTCCACTTTAAATTTTGTCTCCTATCCACAAGCAAAAATCAAGTCGTTTCGCGTCATCCCCTTCTTCCAATCTTTGATTAAAGTGCGGTTTATACGGATACAATTTATTTGCTTTAAGGATCTTTTGAATTTGACTTTTTTTCACAACTTCCAACTGAGTAACACGATTTCTAAGGGACGTAATAGGATTTTCTTCAACAGATTGAAGAACTAAGACTGTAGCAGCATCATCATGGTCGTATTTCTTCTTTTTTTTTTGATATCCAAAACCGAACCAGTTCTCTTGAACTTTTTTATTAACTTGCAGATTGTCATTCTAGTTATTGGGATTCCTACAAATTTCTCGGTAAATTGTTCCATGACGTAGCGGTATGAAACTTGACCATCCCCATAACACTGTATTATAAAAACTCTTTGTTCAGTAGATAGCATTTCTACTTAAATAATAACTTCATTAAATAAATACATTGACAACAAGTACCTACCACCTTAAGTGTCATTATTATTTTAACTAGGTTCACCAGTCAGGGGTGTGCCAGCGATAACTTTTTGGGAAATAATTTTTACATAGGTAAACCTTTTAATGAATTGTTCTACTTCGGTTTGTTGTGTAGGAAACACATTCATTAATAGTGGATTTTTTTCGTATCTTTCAAAATAAAGTGCGTTTACTCTTAAGCAAAGTAACATTTTTACAGTTTTTACCCACCCTGTATAAAATAATTGAAGTGTCTTATGATAAATCGTATTTTCTAGACAAGCAAAAACGTTTATTAAGAGTGACTTTTTTTCGTATCTTTCAATTTTTAGTCCATTTGTTCTCTTGTAAACCCCACCCGTGGACATACTGTATATAACTATTTTTTTTATTAGGTCAATGAGATAAGAAGATACTTTTCACGGGTGCACTACGCACGTGCCACTGACTGATAATAAACCATTTATGAGTTTGCGATCTATTCGGAGGTGGAAAAAGTCAAAGATCACCTTTCGGTTAATCACCACATGAAATAGAATTTTAGACCCAATCAGGTAGAAAAAAGAGAACCTAGTAAGCGTCTGTGTTCGAAAGCACATGCAGTTCAGTAAAACAATCGAGTGGCTTTATAGCTTGGGCTTATTGGCTTTGGTAAAAAAGCGTGGAATTATTAATATAGCAATATTTAAAATGGTATTAGCGAGACGTTAATTGGATAGAAAGTTTTAAATCGATAGTATAGAGTTAATAAATTTATGTGATGATATTATATTTTTAATGATGTGTGGTTTCTCCAGGGGGAAAGTGTTCATAAGCCCTTAAATGGCAGCCACCACATGTTCAGGGGCGGCTCGTGGTATTTGAAAGTGGTGAGGCACAGTTGACAACTTTTTTTAGCAAGGTTAGATTTTAAAGTTTAGACAAGTTTTTTAAATCGCTATAACCACATTTTGACCAAACTTTGTCGCTATTATTTGTTGCAAACAGAATACACGGCCAGCAAAATAATTTGTTTAACGTTACACTACCAGTAAGCCAGTCGTACTTTTCGTACCAAGTGTTTTGAACGCTCCGATTTGATTTCCCCACCCCACTGATAGTAACAAGACGTTTACTCAAATCTGGAACAGGTCGCTTTACTTCTTTTACTATGTACAATTTATCTTTATAGGAATTACTTGAAAAATTCTGCTCATTTATTAAAAAATTAACAAGATCACAAGTAGGATTGCGAATGTTTACATTTACCTGGGGAAGTTGTGACGCTGTGCTAGGTCCCGGTATATCCATTTTTCGCTAGTAAGCACAAAACAAATGAACTAATAAGTAATAAAAGTAATGTAATATTTTAGAAAAATCACTGCCCACTGTTGGAAAAAAGGCAAAACAAAAATCAGTACGGAACACCACAAAAGTATTTACCGAAAACTATAATAAAATATGCACTCTCTCTAAACTTTCTACGACAACCTGTTAATCTAATAATAGCATTTCTCCAAATACCGTGTCGCGGCGTTCATCTTTATAGATTAGATTAGTCCCCTCGCGTTCGCATTAAATTTACGTAGATAGTTGAGGCTGGCCTCAGAAGAATGTTTTTATGCGCTATTTAAAGCTAGAGTCGACTGGACTATTACGGGTATCATACATCACATTACTAATACGCTAGACAAGGAAGCGGGAGGCCGGGCCTCTAACCATATACGACCGCATGCAGAAATGAGATGGATGATATAAGAACAAAACACGCAGGCAAGGGATCGTAAAAGACAAGGAAGCGCGAGACCGGCTTCTATTATTTATCCAATCTCAGTTTGAGGACATTCCAATCATTCCATACGGCGGTAAACTGTCTCAGAGAGACCGACCGCACAACCAGGGTTGTCAGATCTTTCTTCTTCAATTCTTTAAGTTTTTTTATTAAAGATATTTCCTTTATATCAGTATTCAATTGTTAGTCAGTAACTTTCTTTGAAAGCTAGTTTGCAAATATACTTTAAACCGAGGAGTTTTGAGTGTGACAGAAAAAAATAACAAGCCATTCATTGTTATAATAACACATTCTTTAGTCCTTAAGAAACAATATAACTGAAATCAAGACAAAAAGTGTTTTCAGTGTTTAAAAACAACTAATTAACAAACCCTTGTTTCTCGTATATACTCACATTGTGCTTACAAATCCGAAAATTTTGAAGAATTGGCAACAGCATTTAATTTGTTGCGGTTGGAAGCGCCAGGATATAAGCTGAACCGGTACCCGGCCCGTCTAACGATCGATTCTGCCAGACAGAGATAGGCCAGTGACCGCCGATGGCGTGGAAGAGACGAAGATAAAATATACGTGGTTATGCCTTGATGAACGGGCCGGAGTCTGGTTGACGAGAATGAAGTTCTGGTAAAAAAATTAAAGCATTTTCTGAGCAGTGTCGTGCCGTGTCAGGTTTATTTTTCTGATTTTAGTTTTGTATATAGAATTTTTGAGTTACCTTATATTTATTATTTTAATATAATATTATATATACAGTGGGTTTATAAAGTGTAGTATGTACAAACACCTAATGTAAAACAAACTTATAAGTGTGTATACGCATATTAATTATTTGTGTGGAACGCCTATGGTTAGGAGATTCCCACAGTTTAATGTCATTAAATTGACCTAAGAAACACTATACCATAATATACGAGCGCATGCAGAAATGAGATGGATGATAGATGATATTTCTAGCGAAGCGCGTTAAGATTAACGGCATTAATTCTAATGGATATATATTTATGCAAATAGTAAAATAATATAAATTTGTAATTTATTTAATTTGCAAAATTATTGGTGAGGCACTGCCTCACCTGCCTCATAGGAGAAGCCGCCACTGCACAAGTTTAACACGTGGTTTAAATTTTAGAATATTAAAAATAAGATACACCCTTTTTGATTATTCGAGACACAAAACGGTAACGCTGGTTGCCTGCAGAATCACGTGGCGGAACACAATGCACGCAAGTGCAAAACTAGATCAGTTATCGGCCACCGACTTCTAAAAACACGCGTCTGTTTTGTTTTATCTGTCTTTTTTTGGTTAAAAAATGTGTGTAAATAATAATTATAGTTTAATGTTGTTTTAACTGACTTTTTAATGCACAGGGGCGTTTCCTTGTGTTTTCTTTTACAAACCACTGTGGAAATTAAAGGTTTTAGTGGTCGTTGTAATATTCGTTTCGTATGTGTGTCCGTAATAACCTAACAGCAAAAACAATGTCGGTGTTATAATATTGTCGTTTGTGATAATATTATTGTCTGTACGTAAATAGTGAAAATGAAGCTAGATTGTTTTGATTGACAACGGCATTATTTTAAAATAATTATGCCGAAAACAAAACTTGCAGTGTTCCAGGGTGCAAATCAAATTACCATATCCCCTTAAGACAAGTAAGAAACTTTATCTACCTTTAAATTTCCGGCCAATTATGATTTATAGAAAAAAATGGTTAAAAGGGATTCCCAGACACACCTGGAAACCATCATAAAATTATACTTAATCCACGCCGACGATTATCGTTTTTCAAATAATTTTCTGGTTCAAAAATTTTGATAAAAACTATAGACGTTATAAAAAAAGGTTCATTTTTCGTTTGGCCATTTTTTCTATTGTTTTTCGACAACGTGTCCCGATTTTCAACAGGTCACATTGCAATATCGGTAATAAAGATAGCTTTTTTAACGAGTGATACAAACTGGATTATTTTTAAAGTTTATCGCAAATCCTAATCAAAATCTTAAGATTTTACATTTCTCGTTGTCTTATATTTTTGTATCTTCTCACGAGATTCTCGCAGAAAAATCTCTCGTCTCTTCTCGTCTCGCAGGAGACCGGACCACTCTCGTCTCGTCTCGCGAGAACGAAACGAGATAAATAAAAGCGAGACGAGAATGAAACACTAGCGTACATATCATTAAGTAACGCACTGTATACAAAACGCCACGAATTCTCTCGTTTTGCGACAGATGACACCAGGAATTTGTCATCAATCAGCTGATATTGGGACATAATAATATCCCCAGATTAGTAGTGGACCGTAATGGGCCCAAACACCGAGTTATGAATTGCGTTTTTGTGCTGTTTGTTACATGATTGAATTTTAATTACTTAACCAATAAGTACCTACAATTATTATTTTTCTCCAAATGACATTAAAAGCGGTCTTTTAATGACACCTGACACGCTCAAAAGGTGTATTTTTTCTGCCGTCAGAAAAAGTGGACTTTTTATGCCTAGGCAGAAAAAATACACCTTTTGAGCTTGTCAGGTGTCATTAAAAATTAAAATTTCAAATGACAAGTAAACACAACAATTCTATAAATGTCATAAATAACATACATAAATATAAAAAATACGATTTTGCGTGAAATTGGAACAAATTTGGAGAAAAAATTATGTTTTACTAGGCAGAAAAGCAGATTTAATGCCTTGGCTGGTTTCCTAGCCTCGGCTGCGCCTCGTCTATGAAACACCAGCCGCGGCATTAAATCGTGTGCTTTTCTGCCTAGTGAAACAAATAACTATTATTTGACCAAAAATTTACAGGTTAAAATTGCTTTTTAATTTTTTTAGACGTTAAATCATTGTGAATCAGAATTATTATTGCGTGCCTTGGAAGTTAGTGGATTTCATCGATAAGCAATAAGTTTCATTTCATCTGAACGCCGTTTTTGTCGGAAAGTTTTTGGAATTTTTCTTCTTAAAATGTCTGTTCGTAAAGGTTAGGTTTCTAATGTTTAATTTTTGTATTACGTAGGTATGTAGGTAATAAGGTAATCCTTAACTGTTTCAAGAAAAATAAGTAGCAATAATTTTTCTAATTTAGGTACGTACTTACACCCCTGACACTATGCCATAGTCTTAAAAAATAAAAAACTTTTCTTATTATTAACCTTTAAAAATCAGCTATTCAAAATTCGAAGGAATTACTTACATGCTTTTTAAAGGTTTTACTACTTTTCATGTTTTTTTATGATTACCTAACTATTGTTAAACTATCTTAGTTGGTTTCATAAAAGCGATATAATTTAACATTATTTAGATAGATAGCTAGAAATGTAGGAAGTTACCACAGTTCATGGTTTAAGTCTTCGAACTGTACGTAAGTATACATACTATAACTGTGCTTGAAGGAAATATTTCTGCTACTTAAAATGAAATCACTGGTTAAACTAGGTCCAGTTTGATCTTTAATTTAAATATAGGAAGGTAAAGTAACCCTGCATGCAATATTTTTGTGTTTGAGTAATAGGATAGATAGCAACCGTAGAAGCAAAAAAAAGTGATAAAATGGGTGTTTTTTTAACATTAAAATACCGGTTGAAATAAAGTATTTAACATTATGTTAGCCTATACCGCGTGTTTCTCAAAAGACGTTAACCCCTATAACTTTTCTCTATTTATAGATATTAAAATGAAATTTTGAGATTATGCATAAGAGATGAGTCTGCATTTAATGGCATAATTTTCAATTTGTTAGCACTTCCGGTTTGACCGGAAGTGACCTTGACTTTGGTATTTTAAATGGGACAATTTGTATATTTTTACTTATTGGGATTCAGCATAACATTCTGAGTAAAATGACACATCACTTGTCATTCTTTGACGTGTTATAACATTTTTATGTTTATTTTTTATTTTTAATCTAGAGTGCTACAAATTAATTACATCTGTTAATTTATAGTCAAGTAGTATTTGAAAATTAAAATGATGTCATAATAATTGACTTTCTAAGTTTTACAAGCGTTTAAAAAATTAAATTTTGTTTTCTTGGCGTTTACTCCATTTTTCCAAATGGAACGATGGTGGTTCACTAGGATATTTAAATCAAGCATTTTTTCCCAACAATTTAATAACATATACACTCCTATGCTATTTTAAAATTCACACTGAAAAATTTGCCTTAAATCCCAATCGCAAATTTAAAAGCTTTATGTATTATGGCCGCCCTCTTTTTTCTAAAGAAATATAAAGGCGGCTTTGGAAAACAATGAAATGGTTTTGAAAAGCTATATGGCTTTAAATTTAAAGTTGTAATGTAATTAGTTTATAAAACATACAATACATACAATCTTGCGGTTTCAGAAGAATTTTTCTGGTCACTCAAAAAATTAGGAGCATATTAATTTGTTCATTTCTAGTAAAACTAACCATTTTATCTGATTTACAATGTAAGTTTCATAAAAACGAATGACATTACAATTTTAATTTAAAACCATATTGGTTTTCAAAACCAATCCATTGTTTTTCAAAGCCGCCTTTATATTTCTTTAGAAAATACAGGGCGGCAATATTGCATAATGCTTCTAAATTTTCGATTGGGACTTAATGCAGATTATATCGTGTCAATTTTGAAATAGCATAGGAGTGTATGGTATTAAATTGTTGGGAAAAAATGCTCGTTTTAAATATATCCTAGTGAACTACCATCGTTCCATTTCGAAAAATGGAGTAAACGTCAAGAAAACCAAATTTTATTTTTTAAACGCTTGTGAAACTTAGAAAGTCAAGTATTTGAACATAATTTTAATTTTCATAATACATATCTTGACTATAAATTAACAGATTTAATTAATTTGTAGCACTCTAGATTGAAACTAAAAAATAAACATAAAAATGTTATAACACGTCAAAACATGACAAGTGAGGTGTCATTTCACTCATAATGTTATGCTGAACCCAAATAAGTAAAAATATACAATATGTCACATTTAAAATATCAAAGTCAAGGTCTTTTCCGGTCAAACCGGAAGTGCTAACAAATTGAAAATTATGCCAATAAATGCAGACTCATCTCTTATGCATAATCTCAAAATTTTATTTCTAATGTAATGAATAATATCTATAAATACAGAAAACGTATAGGGGTAAACGTCTTTTGAGAAACACCCGGTATACTAGTTTCGAAAGGTTTTAAGTCTATTTTGACACTTTTATCTTTAAACCATATAAAAATTCATGTTTATTATTATTTTGACACTTTTATCTTTAAACCATATAAAAATTCATGTTTATTATTAGGTACCTTAAAATATAATAAATAGATATAAAACAAATTTTTCAAAATAAATTTTGAATTATACAGGGTGTCCGGTAACTTATGGGCCATAGAGCAACTGGAGATAGTAGATATAAAAATATGTCTTTTGAGCCAAATTTGCCCAAGTAAAATGTTAGAGGTTAAAGAGATACAGGGTGTTGAAAGTGAAAATTAATTTTCGAAAAATGATGATAATTTTGAAACGGTTTAAGATATCGAATTCAAAATCGGTATAACTAGGTTTTCGAGAGTGAGAAATTCGAATTTGGTGTTAATTTCAAGATACTCCCTAGAGGGCGCTTGCTACGTGCTTCATGTTGAACTAATTCATCCATATTTTTTTTAACCGTGCAGTTACTAGTATTTATACTTTAAACTATAAAAGAACCTACCTTTTTACGTAAAAAAGGTACTCTTGGTCGATCTCGATATCTCAAGCCGTTACCCAGATTTTAGCGTCTGAATGTTTCATTGCACATTCTGTTGATCGCTGAGAAATATTTAATTCACAAAGTGTGCCTTGCATTTTGACAAAATTTGTTGCGGTGAAAACTGTCATTATTTTCTACTTTTTCCCGTCAAAGGTGCGTAAATAAAAAGTTTTTGCAATATCCAAGTACTGTAATCTTTTCAAATAAAAATGCCCAGGCTTAATAAGTTTTGTAACCGTGATTTACGTGATATGGTCTGCGTTTATGCACAAGAGAATTATAATAGTCGTGCTGCACTTAGAAGGTATGTAGAACTCTACCCAACCAGAATCATTCCAGACCGAAAAATATTTCAAAGAATATTCAATCAGTTAGGTGAAACAGGTTCGTTTTATGTCAAAAATCGGACGACCGAAAACTATAACGGTCGAACAAGAAGAAGAGATCTTGGTTCGTAT
>CAXAKW010000009.1:0-13643 GCA_963969555.1 Polydrusus pterygomalis | reverse complement strand
AATAGAAACTTAGGAACTGAATTGTGAAATTCCCTGATTAAGCATCTAACTTCTAAATACACCCCTTAAATTATGCTAATTCAAATATTTAGATATTCCACCCTATAGAACGTACTAAAATCGATATTACCCCTCGGTACCACGTCTTAGGATATAAACAGTTTATTCTATCCAACCAATCAGAAGTCATTTCTCTCTAAGACTCTGCCTTAGATCATAAAACAGGGTCGTCCCAATATATGATTGTAGACATTACCGCTAGGTGACTCTAGTTATACCCTCTCGATATTTAATTAAAACTTTTCCTCTCTTTATGGACATTTCAACTTAAAAATCATATCTATAGATAAACAATACATTCCATACTTATAAAATAACCGTAAAAAACGGTCTTACAAATAACATTCCTAAATAACCTTAAATTTAAAGTACAGCAATCAGATTTACTTAAAAAAAACCCTTTTAAGCTGTTCCAGGGAAAATAAAAGAATAAATCTGATCCGACTTTTACATAAATAGAATGGTCAAAATACAAATTCCAGGTTTTTCCTATATTTTCCATTTTTTTCTCAATAATATGGTTCATTAGCTCATTATAATGGACCACCCACGAAAGTCCCTTTATTTATTATTCCCATCTGGGGTTAGTATAGATTCTTATAAAGTTTACATTATCTTTGACAAAACGTGCTCTTCTATAGATTCTATTATTTATTTGAGTTTTTGCTAACAACCAGCTTTTAGGGTATTATAGAAAAATAAACTTTATGACTTAACAAATCTTTAGGATAACTTGGGCAATTTATTTGTTTAAGAAAAACCGTTCGTATTTGTTTAAAATAAATTTGCTTTTATTATCATGTTTATGCTTAGAACAAAAGCTTTTAGAGCCCTTCTTTGAATTTTAAAATAGGAAACATATTGTTTTGCCTGAGAACGCACTTTAATAAAATAATTTAAAATAAAAAGATAGATTTTTGCGTTCTATTACAATACAAACATTTTATTTATTTGTAGTATCAACAACTTAACAAGTTAATTATAGATACATAAACCCCATTTCTACAAGCTTTCCTAACCCTGCCGAAAAAACCTCGTAAAGACTTATAAAAAAAAAACAATAGAAACTTATAAGAACTAAGTCGGTTATTGAAACAGTAATTCCTAATAATTTATGGGTCTTTAGAAGGTCATTTTCTAAGAGAACTTATACGTACCAATCAGGAAAACCTCTTTAAAGAGCATAAATGATGAAAATTTCCTATTATATTTTTGATCTATTTTATGAGGACTTATAAGTGCTCATGAGGAATACCATTTATAATTAACGGATTTCCGAATATTCTATAAGCCTGTATGTAACAGTAATTCCTAATATTTTATGAGTCTTTAGAAGCTCTTTTTCTATGAGAACTTATATGTACCAATCTGGAAAACCTCTTTAAAGCGCATAAGTAATGGACATTTCCCATTATCTTTTTGATTCATTTTTATGAGAACATATGAGGAAGACCATTTATAATCTGATAAGACCTTACAAGTCTTTTTGAGGTTTTAACAATATTTCCTTATTCATACCAACAAGGTTGAAAGTGTACACCCCTGGTGGGGAGGGGAGAAAAAAAATCCTACGTAATGATAAAAATAATTGTACACTTCGATCAGTGTACTGATTTTTTACACAGTAAATATAATGTTGATGTGAACAGACTGTCATCAAAATATACAACTATTTTATTTACAGGTGTACATTTAGATCACAGTCTATCAACATCCACACACATTGTGTTGATGGTGCCAATAACTGTGACTGGAAAGCACAATTATTTTTTCCACAAATGTACATATCGATGGTTAGTAGCAATACCACATAATATCAACATTTTGTAATGTTTTAGGAAAAAGTAAAAAATACCTCGTATTGACTTTATTCAGTAAATACAATAGGTACCACGTTTCAAATATCACCGGTTTGTGAAATCATTTAAAAACAAAACAACCTATTTCGATTGGCTGGATTGTGAAATACGTTTGTGCACCGTTGCCACATGGTAACAGGATAAAAAAGCTGTAAAAATATAATTTTCGCAAAAAGTGATGATACATGGTATCGCCAATTGCCGTTAGGCCATCGATATATAAGGTTCATTCGATTTTATACTAAAAATTTGGAGTTAAAAGGGAGCGTAACATAGTAACTCGATAAAAATTAAAGCAACAAATCTATTTAAAACACTTTATACCTAGATATTCCCTGTATAGTGTGACTCTAATACATAGTCCTGCACACAAGTTTCAGTATACTTATTCATAAAAACCTAATTTAAGAAGTTTAATCTGAATCGATTTGGAACCATTTGAAAAAATTGCATTTTAAAAATGTCTGCCAAAATTGTAACTTTTAAGCAGGGAACACCCCATGCGTAAATTATTTTTAAATCTTGTTTAAACTTATAGGTACACTGATATGTATTAATAATTGTATATGTTTCCAAATTTAATACTATTTTCTGAAATATTGATGTTTGAAAAATGCACTTTTTATAATAATTTAGCTGGCTGTAGAACATTTTATATCCTAAAAAGCATTGATTCTAATTAAAATACAAAAATAGAGCAAAAAGTTCTACACATATTTTATTATTGAATTTTGACATTTTACCTTTGTGATTCAGTGATAACTATTAAAATATACTAATATAAATAAAACTTACTTTAGTGTAGAGCGAAAAACGCTACTTTCCGATAATTTAAATTTTTTTCCATTTAGCTCCATAGGTAAAGATAATAAAAACGTCTTTACCATTTTTTCAGTTGTAAACATATAAAAACCTGATATAGGGTAATCCAATGAACAAATACCAATATTTTGTAATTCGTTTATTAACTGGTTTGGAACGGTTACACTTATTCTAGTTCATCGTTTCCTAAAAAAAAAAGAAATATTATAGTAAAACTCTCTTATAACGCAGACATTTAACCCACTGTTATAAGTACCGCAAATAAACAAGTCCTGGCAGCTATTATAGAGCCGCTTCTTTTTTGGTCAATGATTTTAAAGTAGTACAACTTGTTTACAAAAATTATTGTAGAATTTAAAGGATGCATAATAGTGTAATCAATTAAAAATCAACTCTAACTGGTTAAACAAAAATTAGCCAATAAAGCCTACCATGAAGTAAAACTTATCTGATCACTTATTGTCCATAAAAAGATTAAATTATAAAAATACACAACTTACTCTATTCGCTGGTGAACTCTTCAGCTTTCTTTCCTCCTAAAAATACATAAATTTCAGTTAAAATATGATTTTCAACGTAATTAGGTAATACACAACTTACCCTGTTCGCCGGTGAACTCTTCAGTTTCCTTTTCTCCTAAAAATACATAAATTTCAATTAAAATATGATTCCATCGATTTTATTAATAAATTTCAAAGACTGCTGTGAGGTGAAATGTAATCAAATTAAATCAAATCAATTTGATTTGATTTGATTTGATTATTAATAAATTTCAAAGACTGCTGTGAGGTGAAATGTATGTATGTACACCTTAATTTCAGTTAAAAATTCAAGGTAGAATTTTAAAACTTAGGTTAGGTAATAAAAATGCATATTTTTTAGAAAAAAAAAATTGAACATCACTTTGTGTTCAGTATTTTAAATGTACCGTCATGTTTTCATGGTTAAATAGTCCTAAAAATATCCTTTTTAGTACAACTGTTAAATTGTTTTCAAAATTGGCGGTCTGAAAGCTATTATTGTTAAATTGCGTGGGGTGTTATTTTGTCATTATAAATGTCGAGATAAATGTCTAGCGGTTTAATCGGGGGTTTAATCAAAAAACATTTTTTTATTGCCTTTAAACTGGAATTTGTAAAATTTTAATTAGGCTACTTGCAAAAATATTAAGTCAAAAATAAACAATTTTTGATTTATACGATTTGTACTCTTGTAATGAAGTCGCTAAAGAAGTTTATAAAAATAACATGTCCATAACGTCGAAATGACACTATCGAATTTAAGCTTCCTGTCAAATTTAATGGCTTTCAGGTTCAGGCCCTCATTTGAAACAAGATGACAAGTTGTGATACATTACTGAATGGGACATGTCTAAGATTACTTAACCAGGCAACTTCAATTTAAAATAATGAACTTCGAGTCACCTACGGGTAAACCAGATATTATAATTAACAATGCCTATGCGTTTTTAACTATATCTCTAACCCAAATTTCTAATTACTATCTTTAATGGTAACAGAATTAAGGTGTGTACAATAATTTTGTCGGTTAAAGATAAAAACAAACATATGCAGCTTACCCTGTTCGCTGATCAATTCGTTTTCCAAGTCTAAAATAAATAAATTTTTGTTAAAATCTTTTGTGGTATTTAAATATAAATAATAAACTTAAATTGTTAATGTTGAATGAAAAGCCTATTCTGATATTCTACACATAAAAAAGGAGGTTCCTTTGATTATTCCTCAAACAGGAAGCAAGAGGAATTAAAATTTACTTTTACTAAAAAGAAATATTGTCAAATTTATTGTAAAAAATATTAATACATAGGTACTTAATTTGTTGAATTACAAGATATAAATATTATCTCCTAATTATTGAAGACAGTATTTTAAATATTGTGAGTAGCAAAACATAATTATCTAAAAAAAGTTCAATTCCTTGTAAAATTACTAATTAATTCGATAGCTTGCAAAGACATCTATAGAAAATGCATAAAGCCTGAACATCTTATCTAAAAATTAAATTATACCCATTTTAGACAGCTTCTGGTAAAATGCAACCATTATATCAAGAGCTAAAAATATAGCTTTCAAACTTACAGCTTGTTGAAAGTTTTCTTCTATAAGAAGATAAGTGTTGATTTCATCAGTCTTCTTTTTTATTTAGATATAGGGAAATTAAATAAATCTAAAAATTTGGGAATATTAATGTGGTCAATTATTTTGGTTGCTTTTTGATTGGTTATGACTTCTTGTATTTCTCCCCTTATTTGAAATAAATTTGCTTTCATTGACGTGAAGTTATTATGGACTTCACTGGTAAAGCCTGTCTGTAACAATAAAATTTAAAACAATATCAATGCAAGGTACATTTTATTAAAAGGACTTTTCAGGAAAAACAATTTAATAGAAAACATTAAGTAAAGAAAACGTATGCAGTGAAGTTTTTATATCAATGCCTTACCTAAATTGTTTTTTAATTCATGACAACCCCAGTTGAACTGTGGTTATGTGGGAGTGGTTGTTTCAAGTTAAAGTTGTGGTCAGTGCTGCACTTCTTACGTTGAGAGTATCAGTATTCTGCTTGTCGGCCCTATTTTGTTCTAAAAAATTTATAGACTTCTAAACAATTCAAATTTATTAATTGGGAAGAACCACCGTATAAAATTAAACTGTTTAAGCAGCCAACAAGACCAAAATGATAGTAATGATCAGGGACAATAGATTTTATTTTTAATTTTCTAGGCGTTTCTAACAGTGTACGAGCATCTAATGGAAGACTTGGCTCCAGTGGCTGTAAGAGTTTTAACAAAGCATTTAAAGCTACTTGAGATATTTCATATCTCACTGCCCAATCGGCTAGTAATGCCCTAAGTCCTAAGTGATGAAGGTAATATTGCTTGTTGGACTGGCAAACAATAGTCGGATTCAGTTCCCATGGTCGACAACTTAAACGAGGAATTGGAAAGTTCATTATCAATATATCATCACCGTGGCAACATCGCGCGTCAGCTGCTCGTGTTTTCGTTGAAAAATTTGCGTTTATAAGTAAAATTAATCCATAAGTTCCATACAAATCTGATATTTGTTTGGAAGAGCTGTAAAAACCGTTAAAATAATACAGTGAAAGACTATAATTGAGTGAAAAATGATTGTAAACATCGCCCAAACAATGTGCTAAGTGCTGCGGTGTTGCCGCTTGTTAGCAATCATCTCACCTTTCCGAAAACCATGGAATGTGATGTTTGCAAGGACAAAAATAGGGACGTATTTAAGTGCGATGGATGCCGATTGGGGATGTGCAAGACATGTGCAGGCTTAACCTCCTCTGAAGTTAAAGTTTTACAACTCAATACAAGAGTTATGATATTTCATTGCAAGAAATGTCTGTCTTTCGAAACCTGTACCCTACTAAAAAATACCATCGAGGACAAAACAAAGATAATCTTGGGTAAAGACGAGATTATCTCCTTATTAAAAAAGAAAATAGATGATATGGAAAATACACTGCATAACTCAAGCCCTGCAGGTATGTCATACAGGGATGCCGTGAACAGTTCCGTCATACAAAGTCAGAGCAAACTAACTAATTATAACTTACCTAGTTTGATAATTAAGCCCAAACATAACCAAAATATAGAAAAAATAAAAACTGACTTGAAACAAAACATCATACCTTCCGATCTAAAAATTGCTATCAGGGGCACTCGTAACACTGCAAGTGGGCATTTAATTGTTAAATGTCAAAACAAACAAGATCTTGATACATTAAAAAAAGAAGCAGAAAAGAAATTAAATGGCTACGAAATAGAAATACCAAAACTAAGAAAACCCAGAATCAAAATAATAGGATATGATGGTAAAATGTGCAAAGAGGACTTGGAAACGTCCATTAGAGAACAAAATCATTTCATTAACAAGAACGATGAACTCAATATCACTTTTGTGAAAAAGATAAAGGACCGTTTCACAATTTTTGGAGAGTGCTCCCCTTCGTTATTTCATAGATTTATGTCTATTGGAAAAGTGTTTATTGGTTGGGAAAGGTATTCAATTTACGAAGATATTGGTGTTACTCGATGTTTTAAGTGTCAAGAACCCTTTCATAAATCTGACACTTGCCCTAACCAACCTTCCTGTGAACAGTGCTCAGGTCAACATGATTATCGCGAGTGTGACACTAATTCTCAAAAACAGTGTAAGAACTGTATGTTGGCTAATAAAAAATTTAAGCTAAACTACAAGACCGACCATGGAGCCAGGGACTCTGACTGCCCCTCCTACCAGTACCTGATAACTGTCTTGAGAGGTAAGATTGATTATGGTGCTTGTAATGGCTGAAGTCCAAGAAGAGATTCTACTCCAAAACTTAGACAATTTGGTTAATGATATTGGGGAGGAAACTATTATGAACACTGATATGTTAAGCAATCGAATAGAATTAAGTAATAAACTTCTTACTACACTACACCTAAATGTTCGCAGTATAAAAAAAAAACTTTAATGAATTAATTAGCTTTCTAGAAACATATAACCTTAAATATTGTGATATTATTGTTCTTACAGAGTCTTGGCAACTTGAAGGTGGTGATAATTTCTTCATTGATGGTTATACTATGTATTACAATATGGCTGATTTTAATAAAAATGATGGCACTGTAGTATACGTAAGATCTAATTTACAACATATAGTAACGCACACCAAACTTAATTTATCCAGGGTCACTCTAACTAATATTGAATTAAAGGTCAGTGATCTCACTGCTAGAGTCTCTTGTATCTATAGACCACCCTCCACAAGCACGCCTAATTTTCTCTCTGACATTGAAACATATTTCTCTAAACCATTTGAAAGTCAGATTGATGTCCTTTTGGGAGACATAAATCTCAATTTGCTTGATGAAAACAATAATGAAATTATAACTTATACATCAATTCTAAACCATTTTGGCTTTGTATCTACCATTAACTCTCCTACGAGGGTTACTATTGGTTCATCCACTGTCTTAGATCACATATTTTTGAGAAAGAACGTAAGGAGCAAAATCAAATACTCATCGTTTATCATTCATTCTGCCATCACAGATCATTATCCTACCATGTTTAATATAAATAGTGTTGACAAAATACGTGAAAATAGGGATGTGACGAGTTTACACTCTGTCACAAAAATAGATTATACATTATTAAAAACACTAATGGAAAATCAAAACTTTGATGATATCTTTAATAGTCAAGATCCGAATTATGCAATGGAAAGTTTAAGCAATATAATTTCCGATGCCCTAAATCAGGCTAAATCTCAAAAAACATTCCTTGAAAAAAAATTCAAAAAAATTAAACCCTGGATTACAAATGGGATAATTACGAGCATAAAAAAAAAGGACAAAATGAAAAAAAATCTTTTAAATCACAGAACTTTAGAAAACAAATCAGCTTTTACTGAGTATCGTAACAATTTACACAACCTAATTCAAAAATGTAAACATGATTATTACAAGACTAAAATCCTGAATAGTGGTACGGATCTCAAAAAAATTTACAAAGTCATCAACGAAGCATCCGATGTCGATACTGTGAATCGCGACATAAACCTTAACATAACCCACAATAATATCAAATTTAATAACAACTTGGATATGGCTAATTTTTGTAACGAGTTCTTCGTCAATATTGGGTACAACATGTACAAAGAAATAAAATCGCCACCTAACCCTCAACAAATAAATTCAACGGCTCCGTACTCGATGTACCTGAGACCAACAAACAAAAACGAAATCATAAAACAAATAGCCTCACTAAAAAACTCTTCCGCTCCTGGTGCTGACGGTATAACTTCCATAATGGTCAAACACCTTCACATGTACATTGCCACTCCACTAGCTCACATTATCAATTTAATTTTTCAAACATCTAAAATACCTAAATCTCTCAAAGTAGCAATTGTCAAACCCATTCATAAGTCTGGTGACAATACTAATATTGGCAACTACCGCCCCATTAGCATTATTAATACCTTTTCTAAGATTTTCGAAAAATGTCTAAAAGATCGACTAGTGGAATTTTTGAACCAAAATAAAATTTTATCGGAACGTCAGTTTGGATTTAAGAGCGGGTTGAGTACAGCGGATGCAGTTTGTGAACTGTGTGAACAGGTTACAAACAATCTTGACAGTGGCAAAAAGTGCCTGGCAGTCTTCCTGGACCTAGCCAAAGCTTTCGATACGGTTCCCCATGATTTGCTGCTTCAGGTGCTGGAATCCTGTGGAGTAAGAGGTCCTGTTCTGGATGTTTTCGGTGACTATTTGAATGACAGAACACAGTCAGTTAAAGTGGGATATACAGTCAGCGACCCACGCAAGATTAAAATTGGCATTCCACAGGGTACAGTTTTGGGGCCAATTCTTTTTATAACTTACATCAATTCACTCACTAAGATATCGACACAGAATGGGTCAGTAATATCATATGCTGATGACACGGTTGTTGTCTTTTCTGGAGATACGTGGGAATCCGTCAGAGACCATGCAGTTGAGGGCATAAATAGAATAAAACACTGGTTAGACTCATTTAAATTATCTCTGAATGTTGCAAAAACCAATTACATCGCCTTTTCACTCACATCTGCAAACCGTCCAGATTACAACAATTTATACATAGATAGCCTCGATAGCAATTTACCTCAAGTTGATCATACAAAATACCTGGGAATTATAATTGACAAAAACCTGAAATGGGATCAACATGTACTTAGGTTAACGAAGAATATCAGAAAGTTGGTATTTAAATTTTATACAATCCGAGAAATTTTAAACAAGCAACTTCTGATCCTGGTATATAAGGGAATAGTGGAGTCTTTGCTTAGATACGGCGTGGTTGTTTGGGGTGGACTCTATCAAAATACATTAGCCTGTTTAAACATTGCACAAAAGTATATTTTAAAAATAATTTTCAGAAAGAATAAGCGCTATCCTACTGCTTTGCTCTACTCAAAAGAGATATTTGATGTTCGTTCACTGTATTGTTTATCTGTTTGCATTTATGTTCACAAATCTAATAAATTCAAAAACTTTATAAGCCATACGCACCAAACTAGGATTAATGTTAAAAAAAACCTAGAAACACCTAATGCTTCCACCACAAAAAAATTGAGATCGATTTCCTATCTGGCACCAAAAATGTACAACTTATTACCACCGCAAATAAGACTTTTAAGTAATCCAAAGAAATTCAGTGTAGCATGCAGGGAACACCTCTATGTAAATCTACAGACATATAAGAACATTTTTATTTAGTTCATTTAATTTATTGGATTATTTATATATGGACTTTCTCTTAATACTGTTTATTAAGTATTATTATTATTGTATCAAAGATAAATTTTTATATAATTACCTAAAACCTCACACACTACCCTGCACATACAGGTATTAAGTTACCTAGGTGCACGCTTTACATTAGGGATACATTTAACACATCTACAAGAAATACTATAATTCATTATAAAAGCTGTAACCATTGTGTAATAAATATTATTATATTATTATTATTATAAAAATATAGTATCAAAGGATGCCTCTGCCAGTCCAACATTTTCAATAGTTTCTTCATCAATTAACAGTGGGGTATGAAAAGATGTAGAAGGCTCCGAATTTGAATAATCATTAGAGGTTAAAAAGGGATTGGATCGTCTAGCAAGTCTATAATTGCGTAGTTAAATTTTTGGCATTGTTAATTTCTACATATAAAATGTACTTACCTTATATTCCTTCAGAAAAGAGAACTGCAAGCTGCAAACACAACTCAAACAACTAAGAAACACGAAAAAACCGGGAATTCTTAAAAATAAATGCGGAAGGTTACACGAATCCTGCAAAAACATGGAAAAATTTAAGGTTAATTGTTAATTATTCTCTTATTTCACTTCGGTTTGGTCCTTTACTTTATAACTTTAAATTTAGATTAGTGTGTTTCCGTCCTATTTTATTTTATACAATTAAAAAAGGAGAGAAATGGATCCAAACCGCTAATATTACAGATCGAATAGGTCAATGACGGATGACATATTTATAGGAACATTGTAGTGGGTAGTGACTATAAAAAATAAAAGATTTTTGTTAGTTTAGTGGCGACAAAAAAAACTTTCAGTTTCGGTACTTTTGTCTACATTATAATTTTGTGGAATATTACAAAAAAAATAATTGCTAACCTGGAATAACATAATTAACATATAGGTATGTTCCAACTGAAATAAAATCTGTTGTTAGGTATAAAAATAAATAAATAAATAAGTTGTTTAGGAGATGTACAATTAAACATTTTTGCTCAATAAAAAGCATCTATTAAAGAAATTTTTTGCTCTTCCGTTAATGGACATCGTAAGGATTTCCGTTGAATGTCCCTTATTGTCTATCCATATGCAGAACAGAAAAGGATATCCAGTGGAGTGTCCATGGACACTATATATGGATACGTTGTGGACTAATTTTGGATGTCCGTAGGATGCCGTGTGTTATCTGGGTACAGTCCTATAAAATCTCATAAAATTATGTCCTTTTATACCCTTATAAAACATTAGGAATAGGAAGTTTGCTTCTGCATTCTAAATAAAACATAAAGTCTTATAAAATCTTATTAAAAAAGTATGTCCTTATAGAACCTCATAAAACATTAGGAAAAATCCAGTTACTTGTCTATGCATGGGTTCCAAAAGAGCATACAGTCCTATAAAATCTCATAAAATTATGTCCTTATATACCCTTATAAAACATTAGGAATAGGAAGTTCCTACTGCATATATTCAAATAAAACATAAAGTCTTATAAAATCTTATAAAATAATTCTGCTTAAAATTATGTCTTTTATACTCTTATAAAACATCAGGAAGTGTCAAGTTACTTGTGCACTCATACGTCCAAATAAAGCATATAGTCTTATAAAATCTCATAAAATAATTCCGCATAAAAACTACGTCCTTATATACCCGCATAAAACAGTATGAGACATCTAACGACTGATCTGTTTATAAATCCAAATAAATCATATGTTCTCACTGGACCTTAAAAACAAATCCACATAAAATTGATTTTCTTATAGACTCCGATAACACGTTAAGAAAGCCGTATGCGGCAACCTCATCAAATCTCTGAAACCTGATAGATCCTTATAAAATCTCTTAGAGAATTTATGAGACTTTACGAGGTTTTTTCGGCAGGGAAGCTATAATAAATATTCAATTAGCATTTGCCCAAGCAGTTCATTCCTTAATTTTAATTTTTGATAGTTTAAATTATATATGTCAATGTCTCCACAATATTTATTAAAATAGAGCACAGTCACAGTGGTGAGTTTTTGTATAGATTTGTCCTCGGTGTAGGAATATAAAATACATGTACGGATCTAGTATTGACTAAGCCTATTCTAAACGGAAGCAGTCCTAAGAACTCTTTATTATCTATTTTGTCTCTAAATATTTTATATAAGAAAATAATTCTTGTTTCTATACACAATAGTCTTAAAGAAGGGATATTAAACAAATTACACAAAAGCCCTTGATCTGTACCTCTTGGCGGATAAACTGAAAATGACTTGTAGTACAAAATTTTTTAAAATTTACGCTGAATAGATTTTGAAAGAGCAATCTTATTGGCATACTGAGGATCCCAAATAGTGCATGCATACTAAAGTTTTGTAGCTACCAGGGATTTATATAAAGTTATTATGGCGTTAACATTTTTAAACTATTTACAAGTTCTTATTATAAATCCTAGCATATAAAGACCATGAGCTTCTCGAGCAACATATTTAACAATTTATGATTGAAGTAAATAATTATTGGTTTTCTAAAGATAAACTGATATTAAATAAATCAAAGACCGTTATCACCTTGTTTAAGACTAACCCATACACTTTGGAGAATCCGGAAACAGTAACCATTAATGATCGTCATATAAGATTAAAGGAATATACTAAAATCTTAGGTGTGTTGTTGGATAGTAAAATGTCCTGGAAGAACCATGTCCTGGAAGAGGCATATCCTGGAAGCGCCATGTCCAATATATGTTGTAACCAGAAGGTGTTCCAGTTAGATTCACAGTAGGATAATTATCTTCAGGCAGGTTTTGACAGGGTGTCTTATAAGATATTGCATAGGAACGTACCTGCCAAAAAAATATAAGTTTTTTAATTATTTGTTTGGCACCTTTACCAAATGACACAAAAGTAACTATAACGTGATACTAACTCTCTTTGTAAAATTTTTTTTTATATTTTGATATGAATTTCTTTAAATGATAGAAGGTTTGGGACTTGCTTTGAATTTATTTTTTTAATCAATGGTATCTCCAGTCGTCCTCAGGTGAATATTGAGAAAACGTTTCTATCATTCTAGAAACATCATTGTCTTCAGTCTTTAAATATGAATTTCTTTGTTTATCGTACCTACACTTCCATATTTTATTACATTCTTTATCCATGGGTTTAAAATTTTAAAAGTAGATTAAACCAATAAAACATCTAAAAACTTTTATCGATACATAATTTATGAAAAAGTGACAAAGCAGCTTTCTCAGAAGCATAAATAATGCAGAATTATTTGTATTCATATTCTTAAGTACCTACCTACATATTTTCCAATATATTATGTAATGACCCGATACAATAGTTTCAAAACTTACATTTTTTAACCTGGCTACTTCAAAAGTAGGCACTATTGCAGTTGGGACCAATCTAACTTTCAATCTTGAGGTTCTGTCAAAGCAATCTTCAGGAAAATGCTTCTAGCAAAGAACTGTATTTCGTGTAGGATCCCAATCACTTCGGTTTACAATTTTCAACCACGCCTTTTTTCTTAGGTAATTATTTGGAAAACTAAAAACCAATAAGTATTTTTAATTTGCTTTTT